>APFE030664733.1:0-13003 GCA_000404065.3 Pinus taeda
GGGCGCGTTTCCCGAAACGGAAACGCGCCCGTACGTACGGAAACGAGTTTCCAAGCCGTACGGTACGGGGAAGCTCGTTTCCGTATCGTTTCCTGAGGGAAACGACCCCTAGGGGCACGTTTCCTGCAACTTAGGTTTGAACTCGCTTTGATACCACCTATTTTGAATTGAAGGGCTGACTAATGGAGACATCAGAAATGAAGGGCCAAGAGGCCTATAAAATTTAAGGGCACAGACATATACTAAATAAAGAATGATTGATACAATGATATGAATGTCATAGGTTAGTCAAGAAGACCTTTCATTTAGTGCTCAACATACCCATCCATGCTAAGGGACACAACCTTGGGTAGTAATTAATATGACCAATGCAATGTAATTTATTTACATTACACTGCATGCCTTGTACATTTACAAAATTCAACACCCAATTTCTCTTTCACTAGAACATGTTGTTTTTTTCTACCATAATCTCAGGTGGAAATCACCCACATAATTAATAGATCTTACTGTTTCCATAGAATAAAAAAAATCCCTTCCATGTTATCCGATTGATGCTATATAATTATTTGCTATTTCTGTGTACAGCTTTGCAGATATGCCCGCGGTCTCTTGTGACAGCATTGTTTAAGAATAGTAATTTTGGCCCTTTTTGAAACCAAAAATTGGAGGGTAAAATGGGTGGTTATTTGTTATAGGCTGGACCCATATTTTTTTGTACATTAGATAGTCCAGAGTGAATAACAAAGGCTAGATACTAGAGAGTGTGGCACAGACTTGGCAATACATATTTTCTTAACATTCTTTGAAGGAGAAAAAGTTGTGTGATTTTCTCACGTGGTTCTACCAGAATTTACATGAGCTCCCTTCCAAAGTCGGTGTTGGGAGATATTGCAGGATTATACATTTGAAGTACTATTTTTTGCTGCTTTTTACTCCTTTGTTACTTTTTCTTTTTACTAATTTTACTGTGAACCATACTGTTGTCGCTTTGTTTCAGTGATAAATTATATAGAGAGATTCGTGATCTCAATTTTGGAGTTGTTGGGCAGGTTTGTTTCTTTTATTATCCTTATTCTGTCAGTCCTTTTCAAGCATTTCTATTACTATTGCATATAGTACTGCAAATACATAGATATCTTAGCATGGTATAAATGGCTGTTCTTGTTTTTCTATCTTGGGTGATGTTAGGTTTTGCGTCAAAAAGCAACAACCATGAAGCAGGATTATACAGAAGTTACAACTACTGTAAGTAGTGACAAAATTCAGCTTGAGATTCAGTCATTTTTAAAGATTGTTCATAAGTACTCTTATTTATGTAGCATCACGATTAGATTTTGCTTTTTCACAGTGATCACTTCAGTTGACGTTGATTAAAGCATATACTCTTAGTTTGTTCCTTATTGACGTAGAATCTTGGATTTATTGGTCATTAACTAATTTCTGCATGTGAAAATTGGACAGTGGGCTGTACTATCTTTGGTGACTATATATGTGAAATGGCCTCACCACCTCTCCAGAAATGAATCAAAAAATGTTCCTCTAACGACAACTTCAATCTTGACAGTGCACTGAAATATGAACTCTTCCTATGTTTATGTGGAGATAGAATGAAGGATGGCATGCTTCTGTTGAAATTTAATGACTAAAAAAAAGTTTCCTGCAATCCCAACTTGGGTTTAATTTCACCTTATCACTCTCATTCAGTTAAATGCCTTTTCCCATAAACATACATTCAACATATAGAATTCTGGAAATGAAATATTCAGATTAAAACACATGACGCTGTCAACACACGCTGAAAATAAATATGGACATAAACTGACTAGCAGCACATAAAAATATACACAGAATTTTGGTCAACTTAGACCCAGGCAAAACCCCTTCAATCTTCTTCGGGGAAAACCTATTAGAGAGCTCTTCAAATTTATTTATCTTTCAAGTTCAGGAAAAATACATTTGTAGACAAAACAAAACAGAAAAATACAACTTATCTCTTCAGCGCAAAACTCCTTGAAAATCGTGCCCACTTTGCCTCGATTTCTGTGCCCACTTGAAACTGAAAATATGTACTGTACGGATACCACTGTACGGACTTTTGTTTTCATTTTTTTCAAAAACTTCTCTCGAACGGTGTGCATCTCACAGCATTCAATGCTGTTTGTGCTGTACCTTTTGCTGTCTCCTATGCCTTGATTTCCATGCCCAACTTTGCCCAGAAATCACTCCTTCAGCGTGCTGCAACATATTTCTCCTTCAGAACTTTTCTCCAGCTCTCAGATCTCCTTTCTCCAATCTGCTCATGAAGAATGAATTCAGTGTCTCTTTTCTTTTCCCCCTTTTGTTTCCCTAAATGACTTTTAGGCAACCCTAAGATCTAATGGCTCAAATTCATTTAGATCAGGGGATAAGAATAAATGTGCATTTAATTCTCACTTTCTATTTTTTTAACTCACCCATTAAATAAGGTACCCACATTGTACTTTATGTCTAAAATCACTTTTCAGTTTATAATTTAACATTGACTTTACCACCTATAAAGTCACTTTCACTTTATAAAATCACATTGATCTGAAATGGGGGTCTAACTTCTTGTTTCACTTACAAGAACCTCCCACTCCAAAGCTTAATAAATAATGATTTAGCTTAGGTTGACAAATGCAGAATTAAGGACTTGAATTAGGTGTATGTCTTTGTTATTATCTGTTAAGTACTTATTTGTTCATGTTGTTATTAAACCATATAACAATGAATGCAACAAATAGACAATCACACTTAACAACAATATAATCTAGGAGTTCACCTTGATATCATGGGCTACGTCTCCTTGAGCTCTTGTCAACTTGACTAGGCTCTTTGGGATTATGGTAAAAACTTTTTTTACATGTTCTATACTCAACTCCAAAGGTTAGCAACTGAACCAATGGGTTTAGAATACCATCTTGTCCCTGGCTATTCTTACTTTGCAAACAGATCTAGGCTTCTTTGGATTGGATTCCTTCAATTAGTACACTGAGCTGACTTGAGCTTTTGGATGGCACTAACTCCCTCATAATTCTACAACTGCCTCTGGAACTCCTTCTTTTGTCTTCAGCACACATCATACACCAACAACAACTTGATCATTTGATCCTTTGCTGCTCTGAAACTTCTCTGAAGCTTCTTGGCTCTTAGAAGTCTTCAGATGCTTCTAAAAATCCATGCAATGGATTCAGAAGGTCCTTTACAGTTAGAATTGACTATGGATCACTGAGAATGAGCTCTGGTAGCTCTTGCAACTGCCTCCAACCTCTGGGGGCTTTTGAACTCCAAAATCAATCTTCTTGGATGGAATTTTCCATGAAGACAACGTCTTCAGCTTCGATGGATCATTCCATTAGCTTCAGAATGCTCTATTTAGTATATTGAACCTCTTGTCTCGCTCTCGAACTCTGCTTCTGTCTCTCTGGACTCTCTCCAAAAACTCCTCTGGAATCCTTCTCTGGCATACCCTGTAAACTACTCTGTCTCTGCTTTTATTTGGTGTCTCAACCAAATTTAGCGACTGCACCTGACTTCGACTAAACTTAGCGAAAGCTGCTAAACTTTAGCCTCTCCGCCAGGTTGACCGTCAGAGGTAGCCGTTTAGCTTTACTGCAACTGTTGGGCGCACATATGTGCGATATAACCCCAACGGTTAGGGATAATCAACCATTGAGCTTTTGCGGTCGGGTTCATCCTAGACCGTTGATCTATCCCGTCATCCAATGGCTGTCGCGTCGTTTGATGGCCAACTTGCTCGGACAATCTCCGTTGTTGATGTGACCCCGCTTGATCCAACGGACATCGCTCATATCGCACAGATTTCCTGCACGAATGATATCTGACTGAGGGTGCGTGAGAAAAGCAGTGTTGCTCTGCTACGTGTCACCTGCTGAATGGAATTGCGTGCCTTGGGTCGAATACTGCTTCCAACCTTTCACCCGTGCGATATACCATTTACTGCCTGGCCAATATAGCCCACGTGCTTTATTCGGATTTAATGAAAAAGGCACTTTACAAAGGTTTAGTGCTTTAACGAAGGTTCTACGCGTTACAAAGGTTTAGTGCTTTAACAAGGTTTTAGCGCTTACCGAAGGTTTCGTGCTTTAAGGCCAATATGCACCTTTTTAACCCTTTAACCTTTTACCCTTGGTTCTTTACCTTTTGTTTTTTAACCTTGGTCCTTGATTGCGATTGAAGTCCTGGATCATTTTCTAATCACACACTTAGGAATAAAATTTTTGGACAGTTTTACCTAGGTAGAGACTAACCCATGGGAAACCACATGTCCAAGGTACATTAAAAATCAACACTCCCTCTTATTGAGGAAAGTGTTTCTCACCAGACCCATTTTGTCCGTGAAATGGACATGCTTGTCTCTTGGCAAGGGCTTCGTGAGAACATTGACCACCTGCTCATCTTTTGATATATACTCCAGCTTCACTGCCCCTTTCTGAACATAGTCCCTGATGAAATGATATCTGATGTCAATGTGTTTTGACCTGTCATGAAACACTAGATTCTTTGTGAGTTTAATGCAACTCTGATTATCACAGTGAATAACCGTCCGTCTCAACTCCTGATTAAATAGGCCATACAACAACTTGCAAAGCCAAATGGCCTCACAACTAGCCTGACTAGCAACCATATACTCAGCCTCAGAAGAACTCAATGCAACTGACTTTTGCTTTCGACTGAACCATGACACAACTGCAAAACCCAATTCGAAGCAACATCCTGAAGTGCTTTTCCTGTCAGAAGCACAACCTGCCCAATCTGAATCTGTGTAACCTGCCAACCTCATTCCATCTCCCTGCCTATAGTCCAGACCATAATCAATAGTCCCCTGCATGTAGCGAAGAATGTGCTTTGCAGCTACCTAGTGCACTAACCTGGGCTCAACCATGAATTGGCTAAGTGTGTTCACTGCAAAGCATATATCTGGCCTATTGTTGACCAGATACATCAAGGACCCAATAAGCTGCCTATACAATGTGGGATCTGCGAAACTAGAATCTGAAGCATGGAGCTTTTTCAAACTGGTGATCATAGGTGTAGACATGGGTCTACAGTCTGCCATGTGAAGTCTGCTCAACACATCCACAACATATTGCCCCTGCCCTAGAAAGATATGCCCCTCCTCCTGCCACACCTCAAGCTCCAAAAAGTAATGCATCAGCCCAATGTCCTTCATCTCGATCTCCATAGCAAGATCCTTCTTGCAACCACTGATCAATCTCTTTGCCTTAGTAATGAACAGGTCATCAACATACAACACAAGAATGAGTAGATCATCCCCCACAACAATGTAGTATAGGTTCGGATCTGCATCACTTTTCGTGAAACCCATCTGTTGCAAGTAAGTATTAATCCTCGAATACCAAGCTCTTGGAGCTTGCGTAAGTTTGTAGAGTGCTCGCCTCAATCGACATACATGGGTCTCCCGCCCAAGTACCTCAAAGCCCTGTGACTGCTCAACATACACATCCTCCTCTATAACTCCATTCAGAAATGCGGTCTTCACATCCATCTGATGGATCGGCCAACCCATTTCTGCAACAATAGAAATAAGGGACTGGATAGAAGTGTATTGAGCTATGGGAACAAAGTTCTCATCATAGTCAACTCCTTCTATTTGTGAGAATCCTCTAGCCACAAACCTCACCTTGAACTTCTCAATGCTGCCATCCGCAACATGCTTGATCTTGTAGAGCCCCTGGAAGTCACAACTGACTTGCCCTTAGGTCTAGCCACCACTTCCCAGACATTGTTCTTATTGATAGAGGCATACTCCTCCACCATAGCCTCTCTCCATACCTCTTGGCTGGTAGCCTCCTCATAGCTAGTAGGCTCAGAGTCAACAATGTTGGTAGCCTTGGCTCCGTAATTACAAAACTGCTTAGGTGGCACACTGTCCCTGTTCACCCTCTTCGAAGGACCAACGAACTCCACTTCCTTCAAGGTGTCTTGAAGCCACTTGGGCGTTGTCTTCCCTGAAGAAGCTTCCTTATAGGGAACCTCATCCTCTGGCCCTAGTCTGGTGAACCTAAAGGTTTGCCAACTGACCTTGGTGTGCCTGTACCAGCACTTGTCCTTGAAGAACCTGTACTGGCACCTATGCTTGTGTCAGCTGAAATGCCATGTGAACTCTGTACCAGTGGACTCCCTAAAGAAGTGCTCGGTGAACTCGCCATTGATGCCCCAGATGTCACTGACATTGAAGTACCTCCTGTACCAGTTGATCTGAACCCTGAGGTCCTGCTCCCTATACCTGACCTCCTTGCTAAGGAGAAGTTGTGACTCTCTCTCATCATACTCCCGTGATCTCCGATAGGCCCTCTCCTCTTCGAACTTCACATCCCTCCTAATCACCACTCTCTGTTTAGAAGGAATGAAGATCCGATAGGCCTTCGAAGTCTTGCTGTAACCCATACAAATACCCTTCTCTGTCATGGGTTCCAACTTTGTCCTCTGCTCCTTGGGGATATAAGAGTATGTGATACATCCAAAGATACGAAGATGTGCCACATGAGGCTTCTCTCTAGTGAAAGCCTGCTCTGGAGTCATATTCCCCAATTTTCTTTGAGGACTCCTGTTCTGAAGATAAACAATAGTATTGCAGGCCTTAGCCCACAAAAACAAAGGCTACCCCTGATCATGAATCATCGCTTTGGAAGCCCCAACAGTAGCTCCGTTCTTCCTTTCAGGCACCCCATTCTGCTGGGGGTTGTAAGGAGCTGTGAACTCTCTCCTAATGCCCTCCTGTGCACAGAAGTTAGAAAACCCACCATCGGTGTACTCATCGCCATTGTCTGACCTCAAGACCTGAATCTTCCTACCTGTCTGCTTTTCCACAAGAGCTTTGAACTCTTTAAAGCAACTGAAGACCTCACCTATGGTCTTCAGGAAATATATCCAATTCCTCCTAGAGTAGTCATCAATGAATATAACATAATACTCATGACCACCCATAGACACATGAGACATACGATCACTAACCTCACTATGAATCAAGTCTAGTATACCTGTAAATCTGCGATCGCTCGCTGGGAATGGGAACTTAGTGTACTTGCCCAAACACACCCTCTGTAGTCCTCATAATGCCCGACACTGAAATCAGGAACTCCAGTAGTGATCTCCCTCAGTACTCTCAAAGCTCCATGATGCATATGTGCCATCCTCCGGTGCCATAACTCGCACTAGTCTCTACCACTGGTGGTACTAGTGTGAGTGCTACTAGATGTGCTACTCACTAATGCTCTTCCTGATTGAGAACTGAAATTTTATAGTTTCCCAGAGTGGACTCCAATCACTTTGGCCGAAGTGATGGAAGCTCCCCTGGGATGCATCAATACCTGCGCTCTTGAGAAAGTGACGTCAAACCCCTTCTCCTCCATAGCAGACACTGAAATCAAGTTCTTCTTCATTCTTGGAACATACAAAACATCCATGACCTTCAAAGGAGGCAAAGACTCCCTCTCAAAAGTCACAGTCCCCACACCAACAACTCTCGCAGTGCGTCATCTCCTAGTACAATTTCAATATCAAGTATCCTCTCTGCAAGCTCTGAAAATAATTCTCGTGCACCTGTCATATGGCGGGGACCCCCGCTGTCTATGTACCACACATCGGATTATGTACTCCTACTAAATGTGAAAGTAATAAATGCAAAGTCCTGGTCAAATTGTGAAGCAAACTGCTCCACCTCTGTTGAAGCTGCAGTACCCTTCTTCTTCCTCTCAGGACATGCCTAACATTTGACTTTGGATATATCCGTATCTTTCTTCTTCTTCTTCTCTTTGCCCTTAGCCGCATCTGATGAGGCCCTTTTCTTGGCCTTCCCTTTGTTCTTCCCCCTGACTGTCAAGGCTACATCCTCCTCATCTGCTATCTTCACCCCACCACTGCCAATGTTCTGTATCTCATGCTGCACACAATCATCCTAGAATCTGTCCCAATTGGGAAGATTCTCCCTAGAGGTAACAACATCTCCAAAGACCTTCCAAGACTTAGGAAGTCCCGCTACAACTTATCTTGACTAACTCTATGGGTGCAATTGCCTCACCAATAGCAGTCAAATCATCACTTACATGTTTGACCTTGCCAAGATAATGAACTACAATTTCAGCCTTTGTCATCCTAATGTTCTTCAATTGTTCTTTGAGTACCATCTTCTTGCTCTCATTGACACTCTGATAGAGAGTGGTTAGAGCTGTCCACATTTGATATGCATATGTGTTTCCTCTCACCTGAGGAACCACATGATCCTTCAGACTGTCCATCAAAATCCTTTTTGCCTTTGCATTATTTTTTGTGAATTCAACAAGTTCGTCAACAACAGTAGGAGGTACAACCACTTACAACACTATGTCCCAATCTGCTGCCTCCTCAAGCACTGTCTGAATTCTGTACTTCCAAACAACATAGTTGGATATCCCATCCAGTTTGTCCTCTATCCTTAAGAACATGGCCATGACTGCTATCCAAAATTTACAATGCCAAGAAAATGGAGAAATGAATTTTCTAGCACACCTTGCTGTTCCAAAAGTCCAGTTTGTGTGAAATTTCACCTTGCTGTCCCAAAATATAAGTTTGTTGTCCAAAAATTTAGTTTGTTGTCCAAACCACTGTTTGTTGTCCCAAACTACTGTCTGCTGTTCAAACTACAATTTTCAGCCTATAGCTCCAATACCATGGTGAAATTTGATGACTAATTTTTTTTCCTACAATCCCAACCCGGTTTTAGTTTCACCTTATCACTCCCATTCAATTAAATGCCCTTTCCCATAAACATACATTCAACATATAGTATTATGGAAATGAAAATTGCAGATTAAAACACATGGGACCGTCAACACATGCTAAAAATAAATATGGACATAACTAGACCAACGACACACATAAAAATACACACAAATTTTGGTCAACTTAGACGCAGGCAAAACCCCTTCAATCTTCTCCAGGGAAAACCTATTAGAGAGCTCTTCAAATTTATTTATCTTTCAAGTTCAGGAAAAATACATTTGCAGACAAAACAAAAATGCAAAATACAACTTATGTCTTTAGCCCAAAACTCCTTGAAAACTATGCCCACTTTGCCTCGATTTCTCTGCCGACTTGAAGCTGAAAATACGTACTGTACGGATTCAACTATACAAATTGTACTGTATGGACTCCGTACAGACTGTACAATTTTTTTTTTTCAAAATCTTCTCCCGAACAACGTGTAGCTCATACCATTCAATGATGTTTGTACTATACCTTCTGTTGTTTTATGCCTTGATTTCCATGCCTAGCTTTGCCCAGAAATCACTCCTTCAGCTTGCTGCAACAAATTTCTCCTTCAGAACTTTTCTCCAGTTCTCAGCCTCCTTTCTCCAATCTGCTCATGAAGAATGAATTCACCCTCTCTTTTTTTCCCCTTTTGTTTCTGTAAATGACTTTTGGGCAACCCTAAGATCTAATGGCCCAGATTCATTTAGATCAAGGGATGAGAATAACTATGCATTTAATTCTCACTTTCTATTTTTTAACTCACCCATTAAATAAAGTACCCACTTTGTGCTTTATGTCTAAAGTCACTTTTCACTTTATAATTTAACATTGACTTTACCACTTATAAAGTCACTTTCAATTAAAGTCACACTTAGGAAAATAATTATTTTTGACACTTTTCCCTAGGTAGAGACTAACCCTTGGGAAACCACTTGTCCAAGGTAAATTAAAAATCAACAGCGCCATCTCCAATTGGCCTGACCACCTTTTGTAAATTACATTATGCAGGAAAAATAGAGCCAGTTACAGTTAGGCTTGGTGCCAAGAGCGCTGACCAAAGAAAATGTGATGAAGGATGGTTTGCTTCATCCCCAATTGACCTGAACACCTTGTATAATTACGTTAGACAGGAAAAATAGAGTAATTGCAATTAGTTTTGGTGGCAAAGTTGTTGAAATTTGGGTAGCTTGGAATGTATTTCTGAGAGTGGAAAACCCACAAAAAGCGAGTTTGTTGGGCAAAGTACGCAAGTTTGGGGTTTTGACCCAAAGGATTAGGCTTGGAACTCAAGTAAGCGAATTTTATATTCTAATTAATTATTAAGTGGTTGAGTGGGAAAAACCCTAAAGGATCAAGGGTTCCCTGAGTAACCGAAGAGAAAACTATAAATGCTAGCCAAATGAGAGGCTAGATAATAATCCCAAGGGACAAAAGGGACTTGGAGCTTGTGGAGAAAGGAGGCTAAAGGACCTAGCCACAAGATAGCCTTAGAGAAGAAGCCACAGCAAGGAAATATGTTCCAGGAGGTGCCAAGTTTGGTTGGTAGATTTGCCCAACATGAGAGCAAAGTTTGGTTAGGAGTGGCTGAATTCTAGGAGCACTGTTTGAGGATTGTTCTTGGAGGCCCGAATTGAAAAGTCTAGCCTCAATTTGATCTAGGGCATCTAAGGGTCTGTTGAGGTTTTCCTAGAGGAGGTCGAGGATGTTAAGGAGGCTTGGTAAGGGCCATCGACACGTTGGACAAAGGCTAAGGGAGCTGGCCACAAATTGATCAAGAACCAAAACACTAGGTCAAGGAAGAACAAAGTTGGGATGAGAGCCTTAAGGCTTGAGTTAAGGTTAGCCAAGAGCACAAGGTGGCCTAGTCAGGGTTGAAAAAGGCTATAGGGAAGAAGCTGGAGGCTGATCATGCGTAGATTAGGGTTGTTAGAGAAACCAACAAGGCATGGAGGCATCTGCTAGTGAGATTGTAAGTGACCGTAGGGGTAGGAGGCCTAGCCAAGACTCATATTTGTAGGCCAAGGGTTTGATCAAGAGGCTGAGGGAAAGGAAAAGTGGAACCGAGGTTTGTATATGTAGTAAAAGTAGGTGGATAGAGGGTTTGAATTACTGTTGTAGAGCTGGCTGAGTGGAAAGTAGTAAGAGAGAAGGTTGTAGTAGTGAAGAAAAAGGGCCACAATGAGGATACCAAGAGGTACTCAAGTTTGCGGGCTAAAGGACCTATGTCAGGTAAGTGAGTATTCTTTTGGTTGTGATTTGTAGGCAAAGGACAATTGAGTGTATTTATATGTGGGTAGTTGAGAGCCTGATGGACTAGGCCTCAGTCGTAAGTTATCAGTTAAAGGACTGGTTGTGTACATTAGCATTGTATCGAGGTTTGAAAGGGGCCATGATTGTTGGTACAAGAGACCTATGGTTTTCTTATTGATGGTCTAACAATAGGGTATGATGGGATGTATCACATTAAAAATGGCATCATAATGGCATCATCGTCATAAGAAGCATGAAAGATAGCTGAAATAGAAGTCTATGGCAGTCACCTATAGAAGGATGTAGCTCTTGGTAACTTCATAAGAAGCATAAGTAGTACTTATGGGAAGAAGAAAGTCATCTAGTATAGAGTTCATCATACATTATTCAAAAGGAGCATTTGCAGGATGAGGATGATCAGGATCCTCCATTGGAATCTTCATAGGAAGGTTCACCTATTGGAAGAAGTAAGCGTCTCGCCGAGAATTCCACCTTGTATTTTTCAATATGAAATCCAATCAGATTCAAACCTATTGTAGGGTTCAACCATCCATCACTTTCCGCCATCATGTCATTCCTTCTTTCCTGGAAAACACCCTCGGATTTACATATGGGGCTTCCTTCATAGGGCCATCTATCTCCACATTTCTTTCAACAACAATTGCTCTAGATCATAAGGTACATAGTTGTGACATCTTTCACAACTCTTCTTACCATGGCCCTGCACACATACCCAGACTCATTCCAAAAAGGTCAGAAACCAAAAACAAATCACATATTACCTTTTTGGTGATGGCCTTTTTTAGTGACATCTTCTTGTAGGTGTCAACACCTTGCATACATGTTGACACATCTCCCAAAGATATCTATTGTCAAGGGTCTTCATCTTTCCAGACTTCCGTCAGAGTCTCCATATCTTACTTGGAGATTTCCTAGTCAAATCTTCCCAATTCTCTGGATGTTGATTGCCTGTTGATTTGTGGTAGCATCGGATGTGCTCTAGCCATGAAATTTGGTGGAGATGTTGGGGCACATGAGATCTCCACCTAGAAAGGGTTTGGGCAGATTCTAAACAGTTCAGGAGATATTAAAATAATTAATATTTTTAAAGGGGTACCTAAGTCTAAACTTAAGGAAATTAAAATATTAATGTGGATTAATATAAAACTGTGTTAGAATGGTCCAAAAGACACGGATCAAGCCAGATCTAATCTTAGCCATTGATTAGGGACTTAATCTTGGTCGTTGATGTGTCAACGAGAAAAGTATAAGAGGGGGATTGAGGGTCACTTGGAGATCACACCAGAGTGATCAGTCATTCTATTCTCTAGAGCGGGGTTTGCTAAGAGAGATAGAATTAGTGATCTGGAGAGCAGCTGAGGGGCATCGAGTATAGCAAGACAGAGAGGCAGAGATAGTGTCGGGATACCAACAGAGTAGCCAGAGAGAGACGCAGGAGTAGCCAGTGCTCACGCAGGGCCACGGAGAGGCAACTAAGTGTTGCACAGAGCACTAGATGGGCCAATGTAGCTGATGCCGAGGCTTAGAGAGCTGACGTAGGCCAAGATAGGCTGACGCAGTGCCAACGTTGGGCTAGGAGAGGCTGATGCAATCCAGATTGGGCAGATGTTGAGGTTTCTAGGGTAGATTGGTGCTGAGTAGCTGCCAGAAGGATTATCCGGGGTTTCAGAAGGTAGATTTGTCAGAAACCGAGAGGTATTACTGCTAAGGAAATTCTCTGTTGGGTAGGCCAGTTTCGGCACCCAGATTGTACTATGATATTGCTTAACAAGAAAACCCTCAGATAGCTTCATCGGTTTTCTCGCATTGGGTTTTTTCTGGGGACATTAGACCAAAAATAATGGTGTGTTTGTTCTTGTTTTTTTAGTTGCTGATCTGTAATATGTTGAGCATGCACTAGTGTTTATTTTCAGTATTTACATTGTAAATAACTTGT
>APFE030664734.1:0-39565 GCA_000404065.3 Pinus taeda
CTCTTTGCCTGTCAATGGACAAATTCTTAAGAAATATTTTCCATAGAAGATTATTATTCTATTTTTGTAGAGTAATAGTTTTTCTTTTTTCATAATAAAACTAGTTGTGAATGGTTACATTAGGAATTTACAGAAAAGACACCAAATCTCTTTCAGATTTTGATTTTTCGCTTGTATAAATAGAAAATCTTTTGGAAAATTGATCTTTATTATTGAAAGATACAGTTAAAAAAAAAAACAAAAAAAAAAAACAAAAAAACTCTAACCTAGATATGACACTAGTTTCAACTTCATAAAGCTTTAATGAAAACAACCTTTAGTAAAGAAATTGTTTTATATCAGTGCAATGAAAGGTATCAATAACAAAATAAAGATTCTTTGTAGAACAGCTACTTCCAAAAACTCTATCACTGTCTTCCAGAGGTATCTAAAGGAAACAATGACTTCCTCCCTGCTAAGGAAATCACAAGTTTCAGAGGAACAATCCAAAGATACACTTCATCTTGAAGAATGAGAGGTCTCATCACGAGCCGGCTTATCATAATCAAATATATTATAACTTTCTGACTTTGCCAAATACTGCATACCACAACAGGGCAATGACTCAAGATTCTTACAATCAAGAGGCAAGGGGTCTTATCACGAGCCAGCTTGTTCATCAAATTTATAAATCGAGTAAATGATTCTGTCATAAATTGGCTATCAAACCAAGACATTGTTCTTTAAGAATAAAAATAAAATCAAAGCAATAAGTGTGGATGTGGATTATTCTTTGAGAGTTGTAGGTTTCTTTAAGTAGGACACATGATCATTGCTGGGTAACAGGTAATCTTGTCGAGGCTATAAATGCCTGCTGGCAGCAGAGGCTCTACCTACGACAAATGAGCATATTTAAAACTGGTTTACAGAGAAGACTTTGTTTTATCTTTACAGACCAAGTAATGACTGATCTAAACACAAGGACTAACTTGAGGGAGAAAATAATCAAAGTTGAAAATAGTTGAAACAAAATGTCATTGACAGATTAGAGCATAATGTACTTTATATTTCCATCATAAAGTTTAAATTTTCTAAAAAAAAAATTTTTTTGGAAGCTGAAAAAATTCAATAGAAACACAGAGATAATTGGTTCTTCCAAGTGAGTCGCCAATTGTTGTGGCCACCAACAACCCCCCTCCTTAAGAAGTGTTATTTCTAATACTAAATAAGTGGGGACCCTCAGTAAAAAATTAAAAAAAACCAATTAGTGTTATATTTCCTTTTAGATGAAACTTACAACATCATGGACTTAGGAAAATACCTTTGAAGAATCTAAAAACCTAAGTTTCATAATGAAGAAAGTAAATTCACTCCTTAAGGGATATTGCATCGTGCAAAGAATGATAGGGTACCTTCTAATGAGTTAAAATGATAAAAGCATGAGATTGTGACCGTGAAACTTCATCGCATCGCATGCATTAAGGAAACACTCACATTGAAAAACTTTGAAATCGCCGATATGCGACATCGCATATCGCGCATCGCAAAAATCACATGAATTACACATAAGGATTATAAGGATTAAGTGATCTGCAATATTGCGATATTGCGATACTGCGACCTTGCGATAGAACAACATCATGAAATTGCGATAATTCGATACAGCGATTTGCGATATCGCAAAGAAAAATCGCAGGACCTCTCCATCGCAGTTGGTTCTGGCTCATTATTCTAGAAAACTTTTTCTAAGCCAAGAAATGGTCATGCATTTTAATGCAAATTAATGAGTTGTTGCCAGTTGTTAATGAAGTATGGTGTTGTGTTTTTTGAAGAACTAGTTCACGTAAGGTGGCATGTTTTGTATATCTTCGGCATTTAAAGTTTTCTTGTCATTGCTATTTTTTTTTTAATCATTACTTCCACCTCAAATGTAAACTGCAGGAATGAAGGACAAAGCATTTTACAAGGCAGTATGTAGAAAACTATGAGGAGGAAAGGAAGTACTCCAATATCCATTTTGGAAGGCAGACCTAATCCACTTAAGGAAAAGAAAGAGCCACAGAACTCTTCTGAGGCATCCATCACAGATTTCTCATATACAGCCATGGTTGAATGGGTACTGAACAATGCCCATAATAGAAAGAGACAATTTAATGCTCAGGGTCAGGAGCTCGCGGAATCACTAGTTTTACAAATTTTGAGCTTTATACCCAATGAGACAAAAAGGCGCAAGAAGTGAAAAACACATCAGGGAAGCCCAGATCAAGAAACAGAGGCAGTTTCCAATGCGCGATTAGCGCTAATCGCACATCGCTAGAAAACTTGCTCGAAAAGGAAGGCTCCTAATTACTCAGTCACCTGCAAACCCAAAAAATTGCAAGAAAGTAGCGATAGAAACAAACTAGAATCAGAAAACTAAAGGAAAAGCAGAAGTAGTCCAAGGGTTAACCAAGTTGAAATGGGATTATTACCAGGTATACATGGTAATTCCACATAGTCATTGGATGGCTCTCAAGTATATCATCAATTTTACTGATAGAATTATGGATGAGAGAAAACTTTGGTAAGAAATTACCATAAGCTTACCATTCAAAAAACCATATATTTGAGGGTTTGCATGCAAACTGCGGTAAGAAACTAGTCAGCCCTTTCAAATTTGAAATTACCTATCATGATGACCCCTAAATTCGAAATGATCAGTTTTGGATGGCGGCAAGCTTAAGAACTGACTCCTAGCTGACACCTAATAATGAAAATTTAACAGAATTTAAACAAATTGATGTTTTGACAAGACTGTCTACGAATCCATGCTTTCATAGCATGCATGGAAAACTGCTACGAAAAGAGTAGCATTTTCGTAGCGCAAAATAGACATTTTACACTGTCTGTGCTACAAAAACGTGGTTTCGGGGCCAATTCCAAAAATTTTCGAAATGGTTTAAGATATTAGTTTCTAAACAGAATGTGAGACTTATGAGACATGGAATAAGGTTGTTAGGCCTTATCTGGATATGAAAATGAGACCTTTGAGACTCTTAACCTATCACCTACCCATTAAAACATAGGATGACTTGACACTTATCTAAGGCCATGATTAGGAACAATGTAAAGTCTTATTTTGGTGATAAAACCTTGGATTTCCTCCTTTCAATGAAATGGACTATCCTTCAGCTTATTGTCTCTTTTATTATTTATTTCCTTTAAAATTAAAATATATATATATATAAATGATTTTATGATACTTAATTATATATATATATATATATATATATATATATATATATATATATATATATATATATATATTAATATATATATATATATTATATATATATATATATATATATATTATATATATATATATATATTCCCTTAAAATTGAATGTTGACCATGCTCTCTTTAAAAATCTCCCCTATAATTCTAGACAATTGTTTTATTTCATAATTTGTTTAATCCTTGTTGCCTTTCTCAACCTTAGATTTTTATAGCTTAACCAATTTTACAATTCTAGGTCGTGTGCCTAATATTACAAATTGGTTTCTAGTATTATGTGATTTGTTTAATATAATAATTTTGTTTTAATATCTAACTAATTTTGTTCTAATACTGTTACCAACTAGTATTATTACATATATTTTAATAGCTAGTTTCCTCCCATTTGATCAAAGACTACCAATATTCACTAACATCATTAGCATTATTATGCATTTTATCAAAATAACGGCTAGTTTTCCTCATATTTAAAATTTAGTAGGTCAACCCTAGCCAACAATAAAATATTATTTTCCTTAGATTATAATATTTTTGTATTAATATACTTTTACATTTTCGATAATTAATAATTATTTAGTACATAACGGCTAATCCCTAAGTCACCCAAATGCGGGTATTTCCTAAGAGCATTAATGGAGACCATTAGAACTACTGGTGCAAGGACCTGCCAACAGGTGAAACACGCTCAAACCCAGACTCATAGTAGGCGGAAGCTGGCCAACGCGTAGGTTGAAATAAATGGCCCTTCTGGCTGACAGTTGGAAGGTATTGATATTAAAATGGAGGCCTTTGAGCCTTCAGACCATCCATGGCTCCTGAGCTACTGTCCTCCACAAGTTTAATTCTCTTGTAGCAGAACAACAACATGGAGATGTTGCTGGCACCTCTATTGCATTGATCTTGGGAATGGTTACCACTCCTCCACTCCCAACTTTTCCCTATAAATCTCACTCAGAAGCCCTTCTTTCACAATCAAGCTCCCCTCCCAATTGCTCACCCTGCAAATTCGCTCTCCGACCTCGTGGGCATGGTCGGGCATAGAATGAGAAGTCATCGTGGAGGAAATCAAGGTGGCAGTGCTCACCCTTAGGTAGCGCAGAGCTCGGTTCCCCCCTCTCCCCCTCAATACCAGGAACACCTGCCTCCGCCTAGGTCCTTCCCTATACATCCCAATATGCGCAGCGGGCGGGGGAGTGGGATGGCTTCCATGAATTCACCCAATGACTTCAGGCTCCACTCTACTATTCTTCAGCTACATCCTGGCCATGTCCCCCATGTCACTAATCCAGGTTCTAAAGTCGACTGAATCGACCCATCATAACTACTAATGTAACCTTCATCTTCACTGAAGAAGAGGAGGTGAACAGGGAGCAAGTAAGACATCCAGCAGATCTCTCACGGGAGATGCAACATTCGAAGTTGGGTCAGGATCATGAGGAAATTTTGAAGGAGGTTGGCCAAAGCTCTGGCCACAACAAAATGCAGGGAGGAGAAGTTGATGAAGGAGGCACACAACAGGCTAGCGGCAACTCTGTAGATGCAACACTGATGATGAGACATGCTGACAACTCAAGCAACACTCATCATGAAGTGGAGCAGCCAGGGGAGGATACGAAAGAAAAAGGTATTGATTGGGATTAGTATGCATGCCCGGTGGTCGAGGAGCAACTTGACGAGGAAGGGGACAAGTGACACCTCGTGGTCCAGCCAGATATTCCTTCTGCTGATGATGGGTTGGTCTAGTCAGTCAATGTCTTTCTAATTAGATTATATGTGCATTGATTTTATTACTAGGGGGTTAAGTCTGAAGATGTTGATTCCAGAGATTTTTGTTGTTCATATAACGGATTTAGATGAGTTGCTGATTGCTCAGGTTTTTGCTGATTATGTTTGCTATGTCAAGCTGGTTTCCCCAATTTGGGGTAGCTTATATGAATTCGATAAACTATAGAAACAATGGTGGAGGCAGGGCCTCATTGTAACATTATTTTTTCTTTTCAATAGAATTAGTCTTACATAGAAAAAAAAATGGCTAATCCCTAGGTCTTCCTCACTAATGGATAACATTGGATAATGATACATCCATGCTATTTATATTCTCTCAGATTATATGACTTCCCACCTTGTCCTAAGGATGAACCACATTAGTTAGTTTGAAGCGTGGACCCAATGCTTATGATGTGGTTATTCTGAAAGACTGATTTCTAGATTGGAAGGTTCATCGACAGGAAGCGAATTTAGAGCAATAGCTACACGGTTGGCCTCTCATTTATCTGGCTTCTTCTACTTCGTCTTCTTCTTCTTCTTCTTAGCCTCTTGGTTACTAGATTTTAAGATTTCACCACACGAAGTAGAAGAGGAGGGTGAAGAAATAGGCAAGGGGTTGACCTTAGAATCATCATGACATGATTCGAATGAAGGAGATGTTTGGACAGGAGTTAGAATGCTTGAAACCACCAAGTTTGAAAACAACCAAACAGGTTAACCAATGGTTAACCCGAGAAGGGACAACATTGCCATATAAGGATTATTAGTATTTCCAAAAGAAGGAAAAGGACCAGGATTCCCATCCGAGAGGAATCCTTGACTGATAGACTCTGGACATGTTGCCATTGGAATTGACCTTTAAAGAAATGCTAAGGAAGATAACTTTTACTAGGAATATTTTGTGGGAAGTTAATTTTAGAACACTGAAACAAAACCTTTCCTTTTCATGTTTTAAGAGTCGAGAAAAGGATGAAAGATGACTCTAGTCACTCTCAGAGTTAATGAGCTCGAAATGAAAAGTGCTCAATGATATTTGAAATTTAAAGAGTCAAAAACACCAAAATGATTACTTAGGATAACCTAGGAAAAAGGATTACTAGGTAATCACGAACTGCAGAATACCTCTCAGCAAACTGAGATGTACGGGCAGGCAATCTCCCCGAATATTGTGTTCGGTGTATCACCCTTACAAGGTCACAGAATCAGATTCCTACCAATAAAGGATTACAAGCCTAGTGGGGTCTCCCTTTATATGCACGACGGTATGGGAAGCATAAGTTTGTACTAGCATTTTCTAGTGCAGAAGCGAATAAAAACTGCTAAGTTTTAAGACACCAGAACACATATTTAGCCTAGACCTATAAATGTAAGTTTTAAGCTTCAATGCTTCCTTAGGTTAATTTGTTAAATCTTAATGCTTGATCTTGAATTAGGCTTCAATACAAGGCCCTACCACTGTCATCTAACAAAACTCCTACATGTAGCTATATGAGAAAAGAGATATTTTTCTTCGATGAGAGTTAACACTAATTAAGAGATAGGGAACACAAAATCAATGCAACAATCAAAGAATGCAATCTTTCTTTAATAGGTCTCCTAAATGCACTGAATCTTCCTATAACAACAAAAGAAGTTTCATTTCATTTCTAATGCTTATGACAATGCAATTCTACCTTCTTAATGACACTACTAATGCAATATTTTTTCTTAAGTAATCTAGAATGATGTTCTTCCTTCCATAAAATTCAAAACGAATCTTCCACATAAAGCACTTGAATGAAAGTTTTCACAATTCTGAATAAACAAGCATCGATCAAATCTAAAGCATGATAAATAAAACTAAAAGCAACTTCTTCCCTGAATCAAACAAACCAAACACATAAGTGCTTCAATCAACAAACCAAGAAATGTAATCTATGCTCGTAACGAGAAAAAAGACACTTGAAATAAGAGAAGAAACGATACCCTTTCATTCATTCAATTGAAAATGAAGAAATGAAGATGTTGCAACTGAAAGATGGATTAAATGAAGCAACAAATTTGAAACTTGACATGATGAGTAAATAAACAAGTGAATGGTGATTTACCTAGATGCCCTAGGGTCATATAAACCATCCAAAAAATTAAAAAAATCAAGAAATTAAACTTTAAGCCAATCAATCAATGAAAACTAGCAAGAAAAGCATCCTAGTTACTTTTGGGTAGAAGAAGAGAGTTTAAAGGTTAAGACACACTGGCACTGGAATAGGAGAAATTCTGATTTTTCCTTAACTCAGAGACTATCACGACTACCTAATTAACAACTAGCACTAATCGGCATGCCCACCATCACTAACCAGACTACAACTGGTGATGATGGGCTAATCAGCATGACTTGCTAGGCTACAAGTAGTGCTGATCGAGGGATTCAAAGAAAAAATAAAAAAGAACTTCACACAGGGCCAGACTTAACACATTAGACTGTGGGCTAAACCAAAGCACGCAAACCAAGCTCATGAAGCTTCCAATTAGGGAGAAGATAGCAAAAATGAGCTAAGAGGTAGAAATTAAAGGGCAAGGCGCATTGGTTATGATCTAGGGGAAACCTTGAGCTTCACCTACAGGAATCGGCGCGACTGCCTAATTGACAACACATGCTAAAAGGGGGTTGGTGCCACTATTTTTTAGAAACTTGCATCGATTGGCGCAACTGAGAGAAAATAAATGCACTGACTGAGGACTTAAAGAAAAAAATAAAAATTTTCAAAGGCTAAGACCAGACTTCCCACTATAAATTTCAAACTCAGAGCATTAAACCAGCAAAATCAGAGAACACTAAAGGGAAATGGTGATACTAGAAAAGTTCACACAAAACCATAAAATGACAATCAACCAAAAAGAAGGATTGGTTCCCCAACAGAGTCACCAATTTGTGGTGTAGATAAAATTCTAAGTGCAGAAACAAACAATTCCTCTAGCCCAAGAGTGGGTCTAGCCACATGCAAGACATTCTATGGAATATTTCCTTAGGTTAGAACCAATTAAGAGGGCCTACCTCTTAGTACGCTCTCCATTTCATGACGACCTTGCTTCCTGGCTCTAGCTATCTTCTGTTCCTTCTTGCGGACACCTGAAACAGGTAGACAATAGTAGACAACAACCATGACAATATACAAATTTTATTCAAACTACTTAACAAGTAAAGAAACATTAATCCATAAACATGTGAAATGACATCTTATGTAGGAAATCAATTGATAGTTGCATATTTATTAAATCAAGAAGATCTCACAATCAGCGTATTGACGTTCCTATTCTCCTCTGACAGATATAGGTTTCGACACACTTCTGCTAGCATTCCATGGATGGTCCCAATAATTATAGACTCAAGGCTCTTCCATTTAGGCTTCACACCAAACCAGCTCACAATTCTCCCTTAAACACAAACGAGAGAGCTACAAAGTATGGATAACTTGCTGATTACTCCAAACAAGACTTAATTAGCATTAGCACACACACACTGGCTTGTGCTTGGGAAAAGTGGAGGTTTATATAGCTTGAATGGATGGGAGATGGTTCCTTTTCTCATGGGAGAAGGTCTTATCTCTTGAGGTAGTTCCATTCTAATAAGGGAAAGGATCCCAATCTGACCTTCTCAGCTCCATCCAACCCAACCATTTACCAGACTTCTGTTACGAAGCTTGTAGAGCTGGAAGCCTCAACTCCAAATTTAAAAGAAAAAATCGAAAAGAGGATTAGTGTGATTGGGAAAAGGCTCATTCACTCTAGTTGGTGTGAGTGACAATTATAATCCCCACATATTGGCGTGTGGAGGACATCTTGTAAACTAGGAAAAACAAAAGATTTTGGGAAAATGATGCGAAGGGGAATTTTTTTGATCATGAAGAGGGACACAATGGGATTTTCTTCATGATGGGGACGCACAAAGGGTTCACTATAGAGGTCCTCTAGGATCAAGGAACTAGGAGTGTAGGGACAGTGACAAAATTCTGTGTAACACTTACCTCAACTAAAAAGACCATTTGAAAAACCCAAACCATTAGATATTTCTCAACTATAAATACCATTTGAATGCGCCAAACCAGTCGACATACCTCGACTAAGAAGACCAGTCGAATGACCCAAATGACTCAACTCACCTCGAATAACAAGACCAATTGAATGAATTCAACCAAGTCAACATACGTCGACTAACAAGTAGAATAAGCCAATCCATTCAAATACCTCAACTAGACAATGTATAATAACTAACTCATTTCAATATCAAACAATCTATGAAATCAATAGATAGGTTCTATCTATGCATGCTTAGGACATTTAAATCATTATTTAGCCTCGTGATGATTTACATTCATATTCCCATCCCTTAGAAATAATTTAGGGAACCATCAACACATATTTATATAAATAATCATATGCATGTTGGTGTTATGGGAAATATAACAACACAATAACAATCATGCATTATTCAATTCAAGGATTCACATGCAAACATGAATATATCATCCCTTCTAGGAATAACCATTCCTCAACAATTACATAGCATTTAACATCATCCATTCATACAGGAATCAACATTCCTCATCAAGAACATGGCAAATAAACTATCACATTTAACGTAAGCATGACATTCAAAATTATAAGGGTTTAATTAAACACTTATATTATGAAATAAGTCTAGTAAATGAGGTTGGGACTCTAACTTGCAACCCAACCATAGACAAGCCACAACCAAGTCTTTCTTGCAGACATCAGCGCTAATCCATATTTCAAAGCTTGAGGAGGAGTTCTTAATGAAGTAAAAACAATGCTTCCAACTAAAGTAGGGCATCCTCAGGTAAACCACCTTATCCACCAACTAATAAAGTACTAAAATGCATATAGTATACATCCCTCAATTTTTCTCAACATTTTTCTGTACATTCATATCACCAGGTCTTTACTTAGTCAAATTCAACGTAGGGGTATTTTTAAGCATAGAGAAATCACATCTCTAGTCTAGGAGGATAGTTCATCATAACATGGGAAGTTTCAACAGCTAGAAAAAACTATTTTTAAGTGAGTAGGTTCTTCTATCCACAAGCTTCCAATGGTTTATTCAATCCAAAAGACAAGCCACTCTTAGTGATAGGAGGAGAGTTTGTATGTAACAATGGGAAGGTTCTCCAAGTGGACAAACTACGATTAAGTTGGTAGGATTTTCAGTCCATAAGTTTCCTAGTGGCTTCCTAGAGAAAACCATAAATGGTGGATTCCTTTTCCCTTAGGATAACCATAGGAGGAGGAGAAATGAATATGCGAAGGTCCCTAAACTAGATAATCTACCATGGATGCACAAAGATCACCCTTTTCAATTAGTTCTTTCCAGACTACAAGCACCAATGTTCCCATCCTAGGGCCACACCTAGTGTTTCCTCAACACCCAAGTACCTATGTCTATGTCTCCTATCTAGTAGCTTGATCGTTCCAAAAACTTCCTAGTGGTTTACTCAGTCCCAAGGAAAACCACTTTTGGTGGCTTCAACAATCCTTGAAAAGCCACTACTATCTATCATTCACTAGAAAACTCCTTGGGCTTCTTTGGTTGGTCCATTTTTTCCTCTGAATTCTCCCTTTCCACATAATATATTTTTCCTATTCCCTTCCTCTTCATGGCTATCAAGTCTACCAACAAAACAAGTGATATTGCTAAAATTTTCATGAAAGAAGTGTTTTGATTTCATGGAGTACCCAAGAATTTCATTTCATATCAATATCCTAAGTTTAATTTAAAATTCTGGAAATTTTGTTTGTCGATTTTGGAATGGAATTGGCATTTAGTAAAATGTATCATCCTCAAACATATGGGAAACCTAAAAGGATAAATAGAGTGTTGGAAGTTATTCTTAGAATGTACATCATGCATTATCCAAAGAGGTGGGAAGAATTTCTACCTTTGGTAGATATTTCCTATAACAATAGGTACCATGGGTCATTTAGAATGGGTCCATTTGAGGCTCTTTATGGAAGAAAGTGAAATATGCCTAGCAATTAGAGTGGTCCATTGAACAGAGTGCACATCAAACCTAATATTTTGAAGGAAATGAAAAAGGAAGTAATTGTTATCATACAACAATTGAAGATAGTTCTGGATAGGAAAAATAGCTATGAAGATCATCGTAGGATGCAGAGAGAATTCGAAGTGGGAGAACATGTTTATCTTTGCATTAGACCAAGGAAGAGTTTGCTAAAAACTAGGTCTTCTACAAAGCTAGCACCCAAATTTTGTGGACCATTTCAGATCTTAGAGAGAGAGGGGCTAGTGACCTACATATTGGCCTTATCACCCAGTGTAAAGGAACATGATCTTTTCCATATCTTTTTGCTTAAAAATTATGCATGTGATGTTAATGGTTGTTGTTCATTGGTCTGTGATATAAGTGGAATATGGGAGAGAATTACAGTTGGACCCAATGTTCATTTTGGATCAAACAAAGATCATGCTTCAAAATTGAGTAATCAAGTAGGTCAAGGTGAAGTGGAGACACCTCGAACTAGATGAGGCCACATGAGATGGTTGAGAAAATGAAGATATATTACCCATTTTTGTTTGTTGTGGAAGAAAATGTAATGGGAATTGTATATTTATGAAGCTCGTTGTGAGTTTTTTGTTTGGGTATAAATCACCATGGATGTTGTTCCTCTAAGGGGTGGGGCATATAACAACCCTTTTTTTCACCCTTCATGTAAATATTATTATATGAACTGATCACGTAAATTGATGTGAAATATAATTCATGATTGGATTGAGAGAGAGAGGAGATAGATTCAAAGTTGGGAGGATAATATACTTGGGTATGTCTTGGGGAATTATCCAAGGTTTAAATGTTATAATTAACCCTTACTCACATCCCTATTTCATTGTATAAGAATTTACTCTGGCATATGGAAACCTAACACAGAAAAGGATTTTCAAATCTTGGTGGATGACGGATTTTGGTCAAGATAAAAAGGAAATTAGGGAAGGCATTGAGGAGAAGAGAGGGGAGACTATCAAAAAATAGAATTCAAACATTCATCGATTATTCACAGATATGGGAACAACAAGCACATACTAGTGAAGAAGTATATAAGAAAAGAAAGGCACGATGATTGTGTGGCAGTGAAAATAACTGTGTGGTAGTAGTGCATGTGAGCATTAGATGAGACTCAGCATAGGTTCACACTCGGGAGAAAATTGGGAGACATTGTATAAAAGTGATGTTTTGGAGTTAAGAAGGTAGGTGGAAGTGGACTCTGGATTCTTGCATACCATTTGGAGACATTGGTTACTCTAGGATTTCTCTTGGTTTTCACAGCTGGAGAGCCTGAGGGTGGATTATAGATTCTTGTGAAAGTTCTCAAGTGGATGCATGGTGTGCTTTGGATTTCGGTTAGATTGTAAATGGAAGCACTATGGGATCTATATTCTTGTAGTGTAATAGAGAGGAAACACTGGGCTCTGGATTACTTCAAGTGATTGTTGGGTGGAGATATTGTGTATTATGAATTCCTATTACACTGTAGGTGGAGGCAATATGGGATATAGATTCTTGGAAGTGACCATGTGGGTGGAACCACTATGTGCACTAGATTCCCTCATAGTAGGTGGACACATTGCTTGCTCTCATACTTCACTTGGTTTTCACAAGTGGAGACCCTAAGATAGAACCAAGGAAAATTTTAATAATGGAAATTTATCTAAAAGTTTAGAAACCTTGGTAAATATTGCTACTCCCTAATATGCAAAGTATAAAATTTTTGGTGATATTTTTATAAAAAATTTCAAATTTATAATAATTTTTTATAGTCTCTATAAAATTTTAGCGATTTTGAAGGTAAGATAATTTTATACTACAAAATTTGGGAGAATTAGTTTTAGGAAAAAAGGAATTTGCTGAATTGTTTTTTGGAAAAACCATGGAAAATTAGCCCACCTTACAATATTGTCCTATTGTGGCCACCAACAACCCCCCTCTTTATGAAGTGTTATTGCTAATACTAAATAAGTGGGGACCCTCTGTAAAAAATATAAAAAAATCAATTAGTGTTATATTTCCTTTTAGATGAAACTTACAACATCATGGACTTAGGAAAATACCTTTGAAGAATCTAAAAACCTAAGTTTCATAATGAAGAAAGTAAATTCACTCCTTAAGGGATATCGCATCGCGCAAAGAATGATAGGGTACCTTCTAATGAGTTAAAATGATAAAAAAAGAGAGATAGCGACGCGAAACTTCATCGCATCGCATGCATTAAAGAAACACTCACATTGAAAAACTTTAAAATCACCGATATGCAATATCGCATATCGCACATCGCAAAAATCACACGAATTACACATAAGGATTATAACGATTAAGCAATCTGCTATATTGCGATATTGCGATACTGCGACCTTGTGATAAAACAACATGATGAAATTGCGATAATTCGATACAGCGATCTGCGATATCGCAAAGAAAAATCACAGGACCTCTCCATAGCAGTTGGTTCTGGCTCATTATTCTAGAAAACGTTTTCTAAGCCAAGAACTGGTCATGCATTTTAATGCAAATTAATGAGTTGTTTCCAGTTGTTAATGAAGTATGGTGTTGTGTTTTTTGAAGAACTAGTTCACGTAAGGTGGCATGTTTTGTATATCTTCAGCATTTAAAGTTTTCTTGTCATTATTTTTTTTTTTTAATCATTACTTCCACCTCAAATGTAAACTGCAAGAATGAAGGACAAACCATTTTACAAGGCAGTATGCAGAAAACTATGAGGAGGAAAGGCAGTACTCCAATATCCATTTCGGAAGGCACACCTAATCCTCTTAAGGAAAAGAAAGAGCTGCAAAACTCTTATGAGGCATCCATCATAGATTTCTCATATATGGCCATGGTTGAATGGGTACTGAATGATGCCGATAACAGAAACAGACAGTTTAATGCTCAGGGTCAGGAGCTCACGGAATCACTATTTTTACAAATCTTGAGCTTTATACCCAATGAGAGAAAAAGGTGCAAGAAGCGAAAAACGCATTAGGGAAGCCCATATCAAGAAACAAAGGCAGTTTCCGATGCGCGTTAGCGGTAATCGTGCATCGCTGAGAAAACTTGCTCGAAAAGGAAGGCTCCTAATTACTCAGTCACTTGCAAGCCCCGAAAATTGCAAGAAAGTAGCGATGGAAACAAACTGGAATCAGAAAAATAAAGGAAAAGCAGAAGTAGTCCAAGGGTTAACCAAGTTGAAATGGGATTATTACCAGGTATACATGGTAATGCCACATAGTCATTGAATGACTCTCAAGTATATCATCAATTTTACTGAGAGGATAATTCCATCTCTTGCCAATTCTGTTTGCTTAACTCAACCAAAGACAGAAGACAGTCAGCCGACTCCACTCAGGAAAATACTGAATGCTTGTGACGTTAAGGAGCAATTTAGAAATAGTTCGATATTAGATTTAATTTTAGAAATATTTTTTATTAGAAAGAGGACAGTCATTTAAACCGAATCCTCAATTTGTGTAAATAAGTTATTTAGTTAGTAGTATTTAAACCCTTCTCATGCATTTAGAAAACGGTCCAGAAATTTATCAAAAGCTTGTCCTCAGAACATGCACTTTTGCACCCTCAGAGGAGGTTTTGGTGAATGAATGGAACAAGGTTTATTTGATATTTGCATTTGATATCTGCTATTGATGTTGCACTTCTGTACTCTTAGTGGATGTTAAATCAAGGAGAGATAAATCAATTGTCGCTTGAAGCTCATGAGTAGGACAAGTTATAAATGGTACTTTTATCTCTTAACCATTTTTTCTTATGCATTAAAGTGATATTTAGTTTTCAGTTGTTTACATATTACAGCATGGATGCCTGAGTTGTCATTTGGCACTTTTGTACGGTGATAACTATTTATTTATGCTTAGTGTATGAATAGCTCATTTATGCGATAAGTTTTCACAACCGTTTCGTCTAACTTCTTATACGAAGTAGTTCATCTTTATTGAATTCTTTTCTTATAATAGCTGAATGATCTTTATTACCAGTTATTGTTTGAAAATCTTTTTAGATCACATAGAAGAAAGATCACACCCCGGGTTAGCATAAATTTTGTTGTTTTTCTGTTTATTAGAATACAATAGCATGGCATTAAATTAGAACTAAGATAGAAGTATTCCATTTCGAACAAAAATACCCATCTTTCTCACACACACACTGAATTGGGAAACTGGTCCCATATCCCTAGTCGGACCCACTATACCAAACGGATAAGGAGCTGCCAAACAAGGTTTGGACCGGGCGGGTATCCCCCTTGTTGTTGACCCGATTTTCATGGCCATCAACATATTTGGTGCTAGAAGGAGGGCCTGAACTATGAATGGCAAGTAAATTCAAATCCAAATACCATTTTGAGAGTAAATCACCGTCACCATCTCCCCCGACTTCTCCATTACACTTAAATCCAGAGTTAGAAGTCGCCAGAGCATCAACCACTGCTACAAATCCTGACATTTCAGAACAACCTATTTTTGAACCTCCTGAAGTCAAATCTCTGATTCACAAACTTTAGTGATTTTCCATTTCCACTCAAAGATCTGATAAATCTCAGGGCAGCGTGACTTCGTAGTATAACCCTGCTCATCCCCTGACCAGATTAAAGTGTGAAAATTTTGGTGTTCGGCCAACCGAATTACCTATTCCCAAAAGGAAGAGAGCAAGGAAGTCACCTAAAGGGTCTGACAGCGAGACTCTTTCATCAACATCATCCATCTCAAACTCTCCACCACGAAGTCAACCATCCAATCCTCCACTCCAGACCATTATCAATCCACCCAGTGGAATCCCTACAACTCCTCCTCAATCATCTGCGATCATAATAACCTCATCTTCCCAACCACATGGATCATCTTCCGCAAATCCCCATGTTAGCAGTTCAGCAATGGCCCAGTCTCCATGGAACAACCCTGGGGCAGTCTTAATGCCTGCACCCTTGAGTCAAATACCGGCCCATCCTGAGAAATGGCTGCCTAAGTTCAATCCCGAGGCAGGCATGCTAGCTGAAGAGCACATAAACAAGTTTATGCTCTCCATTAACCTCAACGTGGTTACTAATGAAGATGTTGTTGTTCGATTGTTTCCTTATACTCTGCAAGGAACAGTTGGATCGTGGTATTTCTCATTAACCTCTAAATCCATTACCAGTTGGGACATCTTCCAAGACCAATTCCTAACCAAGTTTGGTGACGAAAGGTCTACGACAACGTTAATCAACGACCTATCCAGCCTTAGGGCTGAATCTAGAGAGCCTATCAAAGACTTCAATCTACATTTCAATAAAATTCTAAACAAAATTCCTACTGCTTCCCAGCCCAGCGAGGAAGTGCGATGTGAATGGTATATCACTACATTACCATCAAACATAGAAATCTTTGTGGACAGGGCTAATAAAACAACCCTAGCCGAAAACATGAAAGAAGCCATAGTAGTAGAGAAACGTATAATAGCCTTGGAGAAGAAATTCACGATAGAAGAACACAAATCTAAGAAGGTCAGCTTCAAAGAAGAGTCCAAGAAGAAATAAGAAAAAGATCCATTCAATTTGGAGGGATTGCAAAAAGTTCTAAAGGCCATGTCTAATGAAATGGTCGACATAAAGAAGCAAGTAGCAGAAACTTATTCAAAAAGGCTCTACAGAGCTTTTAAAAGAGGCCCGTCAATGAATTCAAGGCCACCCAATGCTATAACAAGTGTTGAATCCGAGGAAGAGGAAATTGCCACTGAAGGGCAAACTGATGATGAAGAAGTTGTAGAAATACAAGGAATGTGTGATTTCATCCTCCCATAAGAGGAAGATCAAGAATTATTCCCAGTTAACACACAAAGTAGAAATCAGCTTGATCCTCCCCAAACTACCCCAAAAGCAAAGAGCACAATCTCTGCAACAAAGGATAAAGTCGCAACAAAGAAAACGACATCTAAAGCGACTCAAACTAGCCCAGTCCAAACAGATTCACCTACTCCATCTAAAACGCTAATCGTTTCGGATGAAATGGAGTACAATATTGTAGAAGACATGAAAAAGACTAGGGCCAACATCTCTCTATACGAATTGAGCAAGCTAAAGCATCAACAAAAGATAATGATGAAAGAATTACATGCTGTGCCAGTTGCACCTTTTCCTGCCGCTGTAATTTATTAAGCTTCTCAGAACGTGGGAAGACCTCCAACTAATATGACTAACAAGATTGATCCAAACAACATCGCTTTAATTGGAGGAAGATCGAGATCTCATACTCCCCATTTTCTCCTTACTTATGAAATTTTTAACAAAAATGTACATAATTGTTTAGTGGATTCAGGTGCTTCATCGAATATTTTACCAAAGTCCATATGCACCAAATTAAACATTCAACCACAGAAATCCATTGTTCGCATAGTTCAGCTGGATTGATCTCAAGTCAAAGTAATTGGCGAACTAAATCAAGTAACCATAAGGTTGTCATCCAACCCGAAGGTATGTCAAGTTATTGATATTTTAGTCGCTGATATCCCTAAATTTTATGGCTTAATTCTTAGCAGGGATTGGTCCAAAAAACTGCGTCGATACTTCGCAACTGACTGGTCGCACATGTGGTTGCCTTACAATGGTAAGCCAAATCGAATAAAAGTTGAACGAGAATTACATCAGAAGTACATAGTAACGGAATTAGAGGGGGAAAATGAACCAGTATCATATAACAGTAGCATAATTGGCAATTACTCAGTGGATTCTTTTCTCGACAATTTTAATGCTCATACATCACCTTATTTAGAACATTCTATTTTATCCCAAGTCGAAATTTTTTCTCAAACGGATAGTTCAAAATGTATCAATTTTTTAGATAGACTTGTAAATAAATCTTTGTTTTGGAAATTATTTTTTGATGGTTCTAAATCTAACAAAGGAGCAGGAGCAAGATGTGTGCTAATTAGTCAAGAAGGAGATAAAATCATGCTAACATGCAGGCTCGAATTCGATTGTACCAACAATATAGTAGAATATGAGGCTTTAGTCGAAGGGTTGTACAAAGCAATCGGGCTAGACATAAAATACCTCCAAGTCTTCGAAGACTCTGAAATTGTATTCAGACAGGTATGAAATATTATACATTGCTTATCAGGTCATTTAAAACACTATCAATCTTTAGTTCAAGATCTGACTGAGCATTTTATGGCATTCAATATTTCATCAATTCCCAGACTCCAGAATGCAAGCGCTGACCTTTTAGCTAACATAGCTTCTAAGCTCATTCCTTCAGAAGATTTTAGTCTAGATATATTCTCAATAAAATTAATATTTAGACCTTCTATTCCTGACAACATAAAAAATTAGAGAATATTCAACGACGATCATGATATCGTAAATTTCCTTACTTCTGAAGGATCCTACTCCAACCAAATAATCGACGAACATCAACATGACTGACAATTACAACAAGATAGCACTAACAATGCTATACCTAAATCAGTGGTCAAGTTAGAAGACCTGTACGATTTGAAAGATTGGTTTAAAAGGTCTACCAATTCAAAGCTCCAAAGTTCAACTTTGAATTATGAATTAGTAAACCTAGGAACCGATGCCAAACCCCAAAACATAAATCTAGGCCTTGGCCTAGCCCCTGAAGAAAAAATAGCATATATTCGTCTTTTGAGAAAATACAAAAATGTTTTTGCTTGGAACTACGATGAACTCAAAACATACGACACTTCTATCATCCAACATACTATTCCAATGACTGATAACGAAAAACCTGTCCAACAAAAATTGAGAAAGATTCATCCCAACTTAGAAAATCAGATAAAAACCGAGCTCAATAAGCTGTTGAAAGCCAAGATAATCTTTCCCATCAGACATTCTAAATGGGTCTCCAATATGGCACCTGTTAGAAAGAAAAATGGAGATATTAGAATTTCTATTGACTTTCGCAATCTTAACAAAGCCTGTCAAAAAGACAATTTTCCCTTACCACCTATGGAGCAAATATTGCAGGCAGTGGCAGGCTCAGAATTAATTTCTTTCTTGGATGGATTTTTAGGATACAATCAAGTTTTGGTACATCCTGATGATGAATTGAAAACCACATTCAGAACTAAATGGGGTACATATGGATATCAAAATATGCCATTTGGTTTGATTAATGCTGGTGCCACATTCCAGAGAGCCATGGACATTGCATTTAAAGGTTTACTCAATAAATCTATAGTAATTTGTTTGGATGATATAACCGTGTACTCCAAGAAACAAAGCGACCATCTCAATGACTTGAAACAAATCTTCCAACGATGTTTAAGGTACGTAATTTCACTTAGCCCAAAGAAATCTTTTTTCGCATTAAGTGAAGGGAAACTTCTAGGATTCATAGTGTTAAAATCTTGAATTCACATCGATTCTGATAGAATCAAAGAAATTTATGAAATATCCCTACCTCATAACAAAAAGCCATGCAATCTTTCCTTGGTTAAATCAATTTTGTAAAGGGATTTGTTCTAGATTTTTCACGAATCGTATCTCCTTTACAAACCATGATAAAAAAGAACTCTAATTTTAAATGGGGTGAAGATGAACATGAAGTGTTCAACCTGATCAAACAGGCTATTATTAATGCTTCATCTTTAGCAACTCCAAATTTTTCAGAGCCTTTTATTTTATACACATTTGCATTAGATAGGTCATATGCTGCGATACTCACTCAAATGAATCAAGGAAAGGCAGAATCACCAATTGCTTTTTTCAGTTCAAATTTGCAGGGTGCTGAATTAAATTACTCAGATGTGGAGAAACAGGCTTATGCTATTTTCAAAGCAATCAAATACTTCAGACCTTTTCTACTCAAAACCCATACTAAAATTATAGTACTGTTTCCAGCGGTAAGGAATCTTCTAGTACAAAAGGATGTGGGTGAGAAGAGGGCCAATTGGGTAAATGCCTTACAAGAATATGACACAAAAATTAAACCAGCAAACATTGTAAGAGGTCAAGGCTTTTGCAAAATGCTGGCTAGAGCGTCGCAAATTTCTGAAATTCCATCTGTAGAGGTACAAGTGTGCGAGGTAAGCCTAAACGATGAAGAGTCATTATACGCTGATATCATTTATTATCTTAAGAATGGATATGCTCCTTCATACCTCGATCTTACTAAGAAAAGAGCTCTAAGGTTGAAAGCCAAACAATATCAGCTCATAAATGATATTCTTTTTAGAATGAATTATGATTATGTTCTCCTTAGATGTCTTGAGAAATCTGAAGCCGATAATGTTTTGTAGGAACTCCACAATAGGCCAGCAGGCGGACACTATACTGGAGATGCTACTGCACATAAAATCTTACGCCCAGGGTACTACTAGTCCACGTTATTCAAAGACTCGCACAGTTACGTGAGGAAATGTCAAGTCTGCCAAACTACTGCTAGGAGACAAAAGAAGGCATCCTTACCACTACAACCAGTTAACATCGACCAACCTTTCAGTCAGTGGGGATTGGACATAATAGGTGAGATCGTTCCTCACTCTTTCAAGCAGCATAGGTATATCCTTACAGCAACAGATTATTTTACTAAATGGGTAGAAGCAGTTCCACTCAAGATGGCTAATGCTAAAAATATCATTGAGTTCACAGATCAATTTATAATCACCAGGGTTGGATTACCTTCCGCTTTAATGTTTGATAATGCATCATACTTTTCTGGAAATGCAATGACTAAATTTGCACTTAAAAGAGGATTCAAACTTAAATATTCAACCAATTATTATCCACGGGGCAATGGGTTAGCCGAGTCTACAAATAAAAACCTAATCAGAATTATCAAAAGAGCAGTAGACCAAAACCATAAAAATTGGCATAATTCCTTAATATACACTTTATGGGCAAACCGAATAATGAGAAAAGCTTCCATCGACACTTCTCCCTTTAATTTAGTTTATGGGATAGAAGTGGTTCTGCCGACTCATTTAGAAATTCCTTCTTTGTCTCTAGTTCAATATATTGATGAAGTACCAACTTCCTCATTACACCTAAGACAAACGGAAATAATCAAATTATAAGAACAACGAGAACAAGCTAAGAAAACACATGCTCATCATTAAGCACTAGTAAAATCCTCTTTTGATTCAAATATAATGACCAGAAAAGATTTTCAAATGGGAGACTTAGTTTTAATGTGGGACAAGGAACATGAAGAAAAGGGGAAACATACAAAATTTCAAAGAATGTGGCTTGGTCCTTTTCAAATTGTAGAAGTCTTAGGTCCATCGAAATTTGTGTTACAAGATTTAGTAGGTAAAAGAGACTCTTTGCTTGTCAATGGACAAATTCTTAAGAAATATTTTCCATAGAAGATTATTCTTCTATTTTTGTAGAGTAATAGTTTTTCTTTCTTCATAATAAAACTAGTTGTGAATGGTTACATTAGGCATTTACGAAAAAGACACCAACTCTCTTTCAGATTTTGATTTTTCGCTTGTATAAATAGCAAATATTTTGGAAAATTGATCTTTATTATGGAAAGATACAGTTAAAAAAAAAAAAACAAAAAAACAAAAAAACTCTAACCTAGATATGGCACTAGTTTCAACTTCATAAAGCTTTAATGAAAACAACCTTTAGTAAAGAAATTGTTTTATATTAGTGCAATGAAAGGTATCAATAACAAAATAAACATTCTACGTAGAACAACTACTTCCAAAAACTCTAGCACTGTCGTCTAGAGGTATCTAAAGGAAACAATGACTTCCTCCCTGCTAAGGAAATCACAACTTTCAGAGAAACAATCCAAGGATACACTTCATCTTGCAGAATGAGAGGTCTCATCATGAGCTGGCTTATCATAATCATAGATATTACAACTTTCTAACTTTGCCAAATATTGCATACCACAACAAGGCAATGAGTCAAGATTGTTACAATCAAGAGGCAAGGGGTCTCATCACGAGCCAGCTTGTTCAACAAATTTATAAATCGAGTAAATGATCGTGTCACAAATTGGCTATCAAACCAAGACATTGTTCTTTAAGAATAAAAAGAAAATCAAATCAATAAGTGTGGATGTGGATTATTCTTTGAGAGTTGTAGGTTTCTTTAAGTAGGACACAGGATCGAGGCTATAAACGCCTGCTGGCAGCAGAGGCTCTACCTACAACAAATGAGCATATTTAAAACTGGTTTACAAAGAAGACTTTGTTTTATCTTTACAGACCAAGTAATGATTGATCTAAACACAAGGACTAACTTGAGGGAGAAAATAATCAAAGTTGAAAATATTTGAAACAAAATGTCATTGACAGATTAGAGCATAATGTACTTTATCTTTCCATAATAAAGTTTAAATTTTCTAAAAAAAATTCTGTTTTGGAAGCTAAAAAATTCAATAGAAACACAGAGATAACTGGTTCTTCCAGGTGAGTTGCCAATTATTGTGGCCATCAACAACCCCCCTCCTTATGAAGTGTTATTGCTAATACTAAATATGTGGGGACCCTCAGTAAAAAATTTAAAAAAATTAATTAGTGTTCTATTTCCTTTTAGATGAAACTTACAACATCATGGACTTAGGAAAATACCTTTGAAGAATCTAAAAACCTAAGTTTCATAATGAAGAAAGTAAATTCACTCCTTAAGGGATATCGCATCGCGCAAAGAATGATAGGGTACCTTCTAATGAGTTAAAATGATAAAAGCACGAGATTGTGATGCGAAACTTCATCGCATCGCATGCATTAAAGAAACACTCACATTGAAAAACTTTAAAATCGCCGATATGCGATATCGCATATCGCGCATCGCAAAAATCACATGAATTACACATAAGGATTATAACGATTAAGTGATCTGCGATATTGCGATACTGCGACCTTGCGATAGAAAAACATGATGAAATTGCGATAATTCAATACAGCGATTTGCGATATCGCAAAGAAAAATCGCAGGACCTCTCCATCGCAGTTGGTTCTGGCTCATTATTCTAGAAAACTTTTTCTAAGCCAAGAACTGGTCATGCATTTTAATGCAAATTAATGAGTTGTTTCCAGTTGTTAATGAAGTATGGTGTTGTGTTTTTTGAAGAACTAGTTCACGTAAGGTGGCATGTTTTGTATATCTTTAGCATTTAAAGTTTTCTTGTCATTATTATTTTTTTTTAATCATTACTTCCACCTCAAATGTAAACTGCAGGAATGAAGGACAAAGCATTTTACATGGCAGTATGCAGAAAACTATGAGGAGGAAAGGCAGTAATCCATTATCCATTTCGGAAGGCACACCTAATCCACTTAAGGAAAAGAAAGAGCCGCAGAACTCTTCTGAGGCATCCATCACAGATTTCTCATATATAGCCATGGTTGTATGGGCACTGAACGATGCCGATAATAGAAACAGACAGTTTAATGCTCAGGGTCAGGAGCTCATGGAATCACTACTTTTACAAATTTTGAGCTTTATACCCAATGAGAGAAAAAGGCGCAAGAAGCGGAAAACACATCAGGGAAGCCCGGATCAAGAAATAGAGGCAGTTTCCAATGCGCGATTAGCGCTAATCGCACATTGCTGAGAAACCTTGCTCAAAAAGGAAGGCTCCTAATTACTTAGTGACCTGCAAACCCTGAAAATTGCAAGAATGCAACGATAGAAACAAACTGGAATCAGAAAACTAAAGGAAAGGCAGAAGCAGTCGAAGGGTTAACCAAGTTGAAATGGGATTATTACCAGGTATACATGGTGATGCCACATAGTCATTGGATGGCTCTTAAGTATATCATCAATTTTACTGAGTGAATAATGCTACCTCTTGCCAATTATGTTTGCTTAACTCAATCAAAGAAGGAAGACAGTCAACCGACTCGACTCAGGAAAATACTGAATGCTTGCGACATTAAGGAGCAAATTTAGAAATAGTTAGATATTAGATTTAATTTTAGAAATAGTTTTGCTTAGAAAGAGGATGGTCATTTAAAACGAATCCTCAATTTCTGTAAATAAGTTATTTAGTTAGTAGTATTTAAACCCTTCTCATGCATTTAGAAAAGGGTCCAGAAATTTATCAAAAACTTGTCCTCAGAACATGCACTTTTGCACCCTCAGAGGAGGTTTTGGTGAATGAATTGAATAGGGTTTATTTGATATTTGCATTTGATATCTGCTACTGATGTTGCACTTCTGTACTCTTAGTGGATGTTAAATCAAGGAGATATAAATCAATTGTCACTTGAAGATCATGAGTAGGACTAGTTATAAATGGTACTTTTATCTCTTAACCATTTCTGCTTATGCGTTAAAGTGATATTCAATTTTCAGTTGTTTATATATTACAACATGGATGCCTGAGTTGTCATTTGGCACTTTTGTACGGTGATAACTATTTATTTATGCTTAGTGTATGAATAGCTCATTTATGCGATAAGTTTTCACAATTGTTTCGTCTAACTTCTTATATGAAGTAGTTCATCTTTATTGAATTATTTTCTTATAATCGCTGAATGATCTTTATTACGAGTTATTGTTTGAAATCTTTTTAGATCGCATAGAAGAAAGATCACACCTCGAGTTAGCATAAATTTTGATGTTTTTCTGTTTATTGGAATACAATAGCATAGCATTAAATTAGAATTAAGATAGAAGTATTCCATTTAGAAGAGAAATACCCATATTTCTCACAGACACACACTGAATTGGGAAACTGGTCCCATATCCCCAGTCGGACTCGCTATACCAAATGGATAAGGAGCTGCAAACCAAGGTATGGACTGGGCGGGTATCCCCCTTGTTGTTGACCCGATTTTCGGGGCCATCAACATGTCCCCTCAAACTTTCCCTAGGATGAACTCTATACTCTCATGAAAGCTATCAAGTGGAGGCACTATAGGCTCTAGATTCTTGTAGTGTAATCAAGTGGAGACATTTGGCTCTGGATTCTTGTAAGTGATTGTTGGGTGGAGACATTGTGTAATTTGTATTCCTTCTAGATTCTAAGTGGAGGAACCATGGACTTTATATTCCCAAAGCTGACAGTTTGGGTGGAGGCATTATGTTCTTCTGATTCCTACCAGATTGCGGGTGGTGTAATTGTGTGCTATAGATTCCCATGTGTTTTGAATGACTCATGTTAATTTCCCTTGGGAACCTTACTCCCTAGGCTCTAAATCTAACTCGGGGATAGTTAGATGCAAGAAAGAATTGTAGTGTAGTTTTATTGTAGTTGGCAGAAGAGTTGAAGTCCCTCTTTCAATTACCAACCACCTATTACTAAGATAATTTTCTTACATGCAACTTGTGTATGTTATGAAATATCAATGATGATTGTTGTTATTCTGCGGTAATGGGTATATCAACATTATTAATAAGGAAACATGTATTCTTGTGTGTTATAATGTGATGGTTTTTGAATGGCTATTATTGCTATAAGGGACATGTAGATCCCGATAATTTTGATATTCTCTTGAATGGAAATTTATTTGTATATGCTCATGTTAATTATTGGTGTAAATAATTGACTATGGTTGTGTGTGATTTCCATTATATGCATTGTGTGGATAATGGTGAATGAATCTCACTGAACTATGTGGTGTGCTTAAATTCACGAGTTGTATGTTATAATGGAGAGGGATATCTCCATGCCTTAGATTTGAAGATACCTATGAATCGATGTTGTTACGGTTTATTCAACATAGCATGGAGCTTCATTATGCAAGTTAGCATATACTTATATTGTATTTTTGTGTTACAAGTGTTAGAAATGGTTGTGTAATGTTGTTGAAGTCCTTAAGTATTTGAGTTTGGGCTCACATTGAGCAAGTTGTATCCTGGTTGAATAAGCCTTAACATTCTTCCAAAGGAAGAGTCATGATATATGAAGGTGTCGATATAGTGAAGGATAGGACAATACATTCCTATTAGTCATTTTAAAGTATTTATGTCATACCACATCGGGTGATCTAGCAGATTGTTTGTGGAAGGAGGCATGTTTGATAGATGTCATGGGACTATTTTTTTCACATCAGAAATCTGTGACAAGTGGTACTTTCATGTGGGGAATGTTTTCAGTATTAGTAGAGGGCATGAGAAAGATCCCTTTCTATACACAAATGAGAAATCTCTACTTAGTGTGAAGAATGTGATGTGACTAGATGATGTCACCCTAGAGTCAGCATGATGTCAACAAGAATTTTTTGAGATTCTGAGTGTGCCATTGGTAGAGAACTACATGGCAGGATTTAATATTTTTATATTTTATTATTGCAAAATAGTAAGTGGTAAAGCCATAACATGTGGGGACAATTTTATTTGAAGAGAAAAATATTGAGAAAGCATGGCTTTCACGAAAGAAAATGACAAGGTTAGGGTACCATACCTTCCCAATAGATTTTCAATAGAATACAAATTCATTCCCAAGTGAATCTATAGTAGCTTAATACATATCTTATGAGATATTTCTAGAAGGAGGCTATTGGATTGGAGGTGTGGATGTAATTATGAAATGATGAAAACTAACATGGAGGTGGAGGTGAGAAGGATTTATAGGTAATTCCACCATGGAAAGAACATATCACAGTTTGGGTCATTGTTTTTAGCATTGTTCTTGCAGTGCTGTTTGGCATTATCACACATATATTGAATCTAACAATGGTAGTGTTGATATGTATGAACGAGTAGTCCAAGTTGTGACACACTCCGTTGATATAGGGATGCCCAATGAAATCTTTGCAATGTCATCATATGAAGATATAGAGACCATTTGAAGATGCACTAACCCTTATTTTCATAACAATTATTTGTATTTCTAGTAGATATTGGATTAGTCTAATATAGGCACTAAACATCATGCCTTCCACTTTCTCCATATTTTCTTCTCACCTTCACCATATTTTCTTCTGAAAATTTTCTGGTTTTGCTATAGCATGGATCCTACACATTTCGTGGAATGGTTTGTCTATATACAAACCCATAGTTTTAGTTGTAATAGTTAAGAAGAGCCAACACTTATGGCAATAGTAGTGGAGAGTCCCATCACAGCTTTTGATAATGAATATCATATAGACTAGTATCTTGGTTGTGTGTTAATGGAAAATATTATGCACCATGTAGTAAGCCAATGATTGGTTGATTGTGTTTTCAAATTATCTATTGAATATTACTTTACTGCAATTGACAATATGTGAAGATAGTGAACCAATCACTAGCATTGTTCTTCGTTCTTAATATTTTCCATGTACTAATACAAGTGCATGAAAAGTGACTTTTCCTTTTGAGTTACGAAATTCGTTTGTAAGTGTCTATCATGTTTGAGTTATGGAATTGGTTTGTAAGTGTCTATCCTGATTCATGAAACCACTACACCCAATAAGAATGAATATGTTTAAAAATAAGAAATACATATAAGACATTGATTTTCATTTTTTGATCCACATTTTCTAGGTTTTGTTACTCAAGCGGTCTTTGTGTTAGTCTCGGTCCACTTGTAAGGCCCTACTATATGTAATAAAGGAAGGAATTTGAAAATTATGTGTCTGATTGAGAAACCACAAACAAGTTAATAAATTTTCTTTTACCCCCACAAGTCACTCATTCTCTTCTTTCCTAATCATCTATAAATTCTCCACTTCCCTAAAATTACCCTCAAAATGTTTTCTTAACTATTTTAGTTTTAGATTCAAACCAAAGAATTCAAAATACTCAACATATCCTAGTTGTTGGAAGAGACCAAATGAGTGAAAAGAGGCATTGACTATTTTTGACTTCAAAGGGGAAAAAGGAAATAAATAAAATGGAACAAAATAAGAAGGATATGATTCTCCTAGAGCATGAAGCTATTTTCAAGACCATGAAGTCAAATATCATCGCAAAGTTGACAGTGCTTATAGAGTTGCACTCTGACAAGGAATAATTTTGAAAATAAGAAAGAAACTTGAGTACATATTTCATTCTTGGGATTTAGAAAATTGAAAATATTATGAAATTGTATTCTCTATTTTTTGCTTCTCATGGAGTCAAAGGGGAATATTTTCTCAAGTACAGTGGAGAGAGAAGTCTAAATTCTACCCTTTTAGGATTTCTAATGTAAGGTTGTGACCGTATTATCATATTTAGTCCAAGAGGTGGATAACATAACAACATTTATTCAATAATAACCATAGATAAGCAAAAAATTAGTTCATTAACTTAGTGTTTGATTTAAATGACATATACCATAAAAATAACAAGAATTGCCCTACTATATCTATGATATGTTTATGAAGAAGTGTCATCTCATTGAGATTTTGATTAAGAGTGCAAGATCCCAAATACATTGTTACATAAATGAAATTTTGTATGCAATAGTGGAACATGAAGCCACAACTTGCTTCTCTAAAGAATGATCTATCTCCTATGTATTACAAGAGATGCCAAGACAAGACCTCTAGAATCCAATCCATTTGCTTGAGTTATGAGGAGCTATTTGTAACAAGTAACAATGACCTTTGAGCCTACTCATGACCCTTTTTAATTCTATGGCTATTTATATTATATACATGACTCATTACATTCCAATGTGTGGCTATTCACATTCCACATGTTTCATTTGGACTTCATTACATATCATTTATTACATAAGACAAATTACAAATGAGATGACGATTATATAAGAAAAATTTGATAACGGGACAAAGGTTCGTCAAATTGATAAGTCATTTGCTTCCTCATGGAGCTGAGTTGTAATGTAAGTGTCCCAAGCTCTAAACTTTGTGGATACGGATTTGAAGGAGTAGGTGGTAGACCGTAAAAATAAAAAGCAATATGGAACCTTTGTAGACTCCAGGAGAGAAATTGGTAAGGGATGAGACAATTTGATTATCAGCCATTGATGAGATATTAGATTGAGGTGAAGTCTGAGATTTGGGATCATAGTACGTCAGTTGATCAATAGTGACGATCTTTCCATTATGAGGAAAGCACATCTTACGGTGAATGCAGAAGTGAAAACTAACATAGCATAGGTATAACTACGACCAAAAATGATTTTGTAATGTAATGGGGCATCAATGACCTCATTGTCAATAGAGACAATCTTTCTGAAAACAATGATATGATATTTTTTATATAAGCCAAGGGGTTGTGAGGGATGATTGTCCCAAGCACAAAGAGTGATGGTGAATGGGGACAGGTCCGAGGAACCAATCTATTTCCAAACACCAGCAACTATCACAGAGGTGGAAGCGCCTTCATCTATGATACACCATTGGACAATGGCATTTCTTATGGAGACTGGGATTTGGAGTTCAACGGATGAAGGTAGAGGAGTGTTGGGAATGGGTCCCCTAGGGTCAATTTTGGGGTTAAAAGCCCAAGTTTTGGGGCTAAAGTCCCAAGTTTTGTATAAAGAATGTAAATTCTCAACATTTTGTGGTTTCCGAGTACGAAGATGTAAAGAGTCATCAAGGGTTTCTGCCCTTAGTTTATGTAACTTGTGTTGGCTTTATGAGATCCACCCTTGGTCCGCAGACCATGGGAATGTATAAAAGGGAAGTCTTAGAAGAGTCTAAGGCAGTTTTGGTAGTTTAGTTCAGATATGTTTTGAAGAGTCATTGGTGTAATGGTTCTGTGAGGGCTAAGAGTAAAGCGTCTTGGTGTAGGAGAGAGGCTTTGCAGCTGAGTGCGCAGAGGTCTAGGGTAGAAATCCATAGCTGAGTGCGCGTACCCCTGCAGCTATGTGCGCAGGGTAGTTAGAGTCTTTAAGAGAGATTTGAACAATAGTAAAGAGAATTATTCTGGAATTACCTGTGTATGAGCTATTTTACTTATGTTATGAATGCATGCAATTATGTTATGTTAAATACTAGGTTTATGATTTAATGTTGTATTGATGCGTGAATCTATGTGTTTTACTTTATTATATGAACACAAGTAAGAATATCTATTTACGCGAAGATAATCATAATTCATGTTGAAGTTATCCACTAATCTAATCAAGGTAAATACAACAGTAAGAGTAATTACAAAGGCGTGTAAGTGTTTGGATTGCCTATTTAGGGTACGTGAATGACAGTCATAGACCTTCACGGAGGTCTAGAGGAAAACTAAGGGAATTATATTGATAAGCCCTAAAAGGCTTATCGATTTGTGCGAAGGAAGGGTTAGGGTATAAAGATACATCACTGCCATCTCAGGGTGTGGAAACTTGGTTCCTGAATCCCCCAATACTACTTCGGGTGAGACTTTAGTCCGCGCTCTGCGGATTGATGCCGAAAGGGCCAGTAGCATAGGGATTTTCTTGGCTAATTAACGTTGAACCTCGTTAGGGCCCATCAAACCAACAAATGGTTCTATTGTCAGGAAAGGATCTGCATAAAAATATGTGTGATGTCGCATCATTGGAATCCAACTAAGAAGGAGATCAAAGACTGGTTGGATAGAAAGATCCACGAATTCGTGGCACAAGAGAATAGGAATCTGCGATTGACGAAAGAACAATGGTTGGATAGATATCTGTACATAGAGATACATGAAATCTTCTTCTGTTCCTTCCCGATTGAATTATATGAGTGGATCACGAAATTGACAAACGACCAAAGAAGGTGGAGGCTTGACGGTACAATATTCTGGACCCTAGAGTTAGTGTGGATATTAGAAGCCTCTGAAGATAAGATTGCACACGTTGTTTATCATTGGCTCGATCGTATCATAGGAGGGTTCTTGACAGAGTTCACGGTCGATACCTCAATTAGTTACAGCGAAGTGGAGTGCCGCTTCTTCAAGGGGTCGTGAGGTAAGTATTTAAGGTTTGTAAATACTTGGATTAAGATGTCATTGTGTGAAAAGCATGTTATGCAGCTACCTTGATGTTTGTGGCTACGTGAAGTGGAAATTCCTTCAGAAACAGAGCGAAAATAGGCCCTAAATATAGCCCATTGATTGAACCTCCTCTGAGTGACAACAAGGAAGCAACACAAGCTTCTCCGCAAAGTGTTGTTAAGTTGATAAAACAAGGGTTCCCGCGATTACCCCATCCACCCACACCGCAGGAACACACGCTAACATGGTACATTAAGAGCATTGTTAAGTTGATAAAACAAGGGTTCTTGTGAATACCCCATCCACCTACACCGCAGGAACACGTGCTAACATGGTACATTATGTTCTCCATTAATAACTCGACGTTTATGTTGGCAGATATCCAGAACACGCTAAATAAGGAATTCAGTAGGCCTAAGTCTAAAGCGCGATCAATCGTTGGATTCAAGGAAATCACGATGAGGCTTGGAGAGACGCCCTAGGAGTTGGATCAGATATTGAAATGCAAGATCTGTGAAGCTAACATGAATCTGGCTGATGAACAACACTACAAATGGTTTGTGGCTTTGCTCCTACCTCATCTAAGGGTTGCGCTATCACAACAAAATATTGGGACTCAGGCAGAAGCTATGGAGATTGCGATGAGATTGCATGAGACATTGATGCAATATGCTAATTTAGGGGTTCAATAGATTCATGCACAGTTGCAGAACCTTTTCCAAGAAATGCAGAGTCTGAAGAATGATAGAACAATTTGGCCAGAGGTGCGCGAAGAAGTTTGGTGCCTAAAATGCAAAATCCAAGGGCATGAGAAAGATCATTTCCCAGTCTTTGTGAGTTATGTTGTAGCAGGAGGACCAATGCCGCTTAGATTGGAGGCTCAAGCAGGCCAAGTGCAAAGCCCACACTATGGTGTGCTTTCTGTCAAGTAGCTGCAAAACACGTTACGAACAATTACCATTTGCTGCAGAAATTTGTACAGACACTGCAACAGCTCTTTTGCAACTTTTGTCAATCAGTGGGTCATGATGAGCACAATTTTCATAGTTACGAGTTAATGATGGATTGAACACCTGTATATTGGGTGCAGGTAGAAACCTGGCCTCTGGACGAAGGTGGTGGGGGAGCGTGAGGGAAATATCAAGGGCGCGGTTGAGACCAAGGTGGAGGAGGACCTGGTAGAGATCGGGGACATGTCATTTGTTACAATTGTGGAGGACCGAGACACTACGTGTGAGACTGCCCAAATTCAATGTGTTTTTCATGCTGATATTGTACTTAGTTTGACAACACAATTGCATATTGTGTGGTATTGCTAGCTAAGATACGTGAAAAGGGGGCGTAGCCTCCATAGCCGACTCAAAACCTGTAGATGATGAGGGTTGAGCCTCGCGAAGAGGATCCCAAGATAAATATTGTGTTGTGGAGTGGGATGAAGACTTGTGAAGATAAGGGGAAGTAGCCTGAAGAAAGTGAATTGGTCTGCAAATCTCCAGAAAAGGAGGTCAAGTTTGATCTAAAGTGCGCACGGGAAACATTTATGGAAGTGAAGAAAAGCTTCGTTGAGGCCTCTACCTCAGGAAGTCAGGATAAGCCAATTGAAGAGATGGACCCTTCCATGCTTACTACTTTCTTGGAGACCTGTATGAAGCTCTTGCATGACAACAAGGTTGTAAAAGGACTAAAGGAATTGATAAATAAGTGTGTCGGGAAATAAAACGCTCTTGATGGACCGCACATAGTGAGGAAGATTGGTAAGAATAGGCAAATAACGGGGTGTGAGATGAGGCTCACTGCGCAAATAGGAGAATATGAGATGGATCAAGTAATTCTAGATCTAGGGTCAAACACAAATGTTCTGCCTAAACAGACATGGGAAAGGATGGGGAGACCTGCACTACAGTGGTCTCCAATTCATTTAAGGATATAAAATTAGTAGAAAATCATCCCCATGGGAAGATTGTAGGAAGTGATAGTGGATATTGAGGGTGCGAGTGCATTGGTTGACTTCAAAGTGATAGAGATTGTGGATGACGACAATCCCTACCCCGCGCTCCTTGGGGTTGATTGGGCCACTGACATGAATGGGGTAATCAATTTGAAGAAGTGGAAGATGATATTTGAGAAGAAATTGCTCCACGTAGTACTAAACCTGGACCCTGCAGAAGGACCACGCTATATTGAACTGCTCTGTGATTATGAAAGTGATGATGAATTGGACCAAATTTATAAGATAACGACGTGAGATCAGGATTGGTTGAATCCGGCAGTGGATGGATGTATTGCATGGGACCGCGAAAGCTCCTGCACTTCAGATTTAGATAAGGAGTTGGAACACTGGCAGAACCGACTACATGAAGTACGTAATATGATGACCAAGTCGTTGCACTATGTATCATCGGTGGTAAGGAATCTGTCTTACTATGATGGTTGAAATGACATTGATGAATTTTTGGATACATTTGAGAGGGAAGTACCAGAGAAGCATCACTTCTAGGCCTTTGATTGGGCACTATGAGCTATGCCTGCGAGATTCTAGGCCTTTGATTGGTTGCTTGAATATTTTGATGAGCAACCGCGTATGCATTTTATTAATGAGATGATCATTGTGTTGACAGAAGGAGTTTCAGGTTTATCATCAGAAGAGTACGCCATATCACTCGCAAGCTAATGGGATGGTGCAAGCAGTTAATAAGCTATTGGAGAATGCATTGAGGAAGGTTTGCAATGCACAAAGGAATGACTGGGATGTCCTTGTACCCATGGTGTTATGGGATTACATAACTACTTGCAAAAAGTTGACTAGCCAAACGCCTTTCTGGCTGGTTTATGGCATAGAAGCTGTGATGTCAATGGAATACATCGTATCTATTCTATGCATAATGACATTTATAGGAATGGCGGATCGTGGAGCCTTAGAAGAAAGGCTCACGTAGCTAACAAAGTTGGAAGAGGATAGATTTTTGGCTGGATTCCATCAGTAAGTTACAAAGGAGCGCGAAAAAGTATGGCACGATCAACACATCAAAATGCGCACCTTCAAGGTAAATGATTTGCTTTTGTTATATGATAGCAAGTTTAATAAAATTCCAGGAAAATTTCGGCTGCATTACCTGGGGCCCCGTGTCATTAAATAGATTACCGATGGTGGAGCAGTTCAACTTCTAAAGTTGAATGGGGAGCTATTTTCAGGGAAGGTAAATGGTAGCCGATTGAATCCATACACCTGGGATCTGGCCAGATGACTATATGGTGGAAGTAAAGTCTTAGCGCTCTAGGTAGATGAACAGAGGCACAACACTATAAACTACACTACCCGAGTTGTAGAGTTGCACGATTGGGGAACTGCGCAAAAAGAAAGAATGTCACAGCATCAGCAGAAGTGAGAAGGGAGTTGTGCTATAGGAGGAGAGATCATGCAGGGCCATCGGGAAGTGACCGTTATGGTCACTATTCATTATTTGATAGTGAGAAAATGGCTAAACGGAGCGGGGGTTGGCATTTAAGTCGGAATTTAAAAGCGATATCTTTGAAAATCTTCTACCAATCTAGAATTTATGAGCGAATTTTGGGGGGAAAGGTCGGATTCAAATTCAAATTTTCCTATAAATTACAAATGGTCACCCAATGAAAAACACTTGCCATTTTGAGAATTAAGGTGTTGAGCTCTCAGGCGCGCATGAACCTTGAGAGTTTTGAGGCTTTGGTGGCGATTTTAGTCTTTGATAAGCTTCCCAAGGAAACCCAAGAGCTCCTAACTAGCATCATATTGGCACTCGTGGAAACCGAAACTACTGAGGGATCGATGGCATCTGAGGGAGCTTCACCTGAGATTGCAAGTGTAGAGGTGCCTGCAGAGGTACCGAAATCACCAAGGCCTATGCTGACTACAAAGGGGCCTAAAGCGAAGAAGGACAAGCAGAAAGCGGCACAGTCAGTGCGCACATCGCTTAGGAAACATCTGCAGAAAGAAAATCCCACTGCGTAGGAGAAAGGCAAGGCGGTCGACCTAGAATTTGAGGAGGGTGCTGAAGATGTGGATATGGGTGTCGAGGACATTGACATTGAGGATGTATACCTATTTCCAAGTTGCTGAAATACATTCCCCTGCACCGAGGTAAGGTGAAGGTATTGAAGGACCCGGATGAGGGAAAATTTATGTTGAATACTCCATTTCTGCCATAACAAATTATAGTTGAAGGCCCTCGCTTGGTGCAAATCCCCTCTCTCAAGCTGGAGGATTGGGATTTGGTAGAAATAGAGTGATTCCCCCACTTAGCGACTGACACCTTCATGACCCAAGTGTTCTACAAAGATACAGGTGTCACCACGCTAGAGCCGAAGAAATGAATCAGAGGGGTGGACAAAGCAAGCCTGTTAAACCTGTTATGGGTGTCGCATTACCATCGTGCACCCATAACCTTGTTGGTGATCAAGAAATTGTTGTGCTTGGTGCACAACGGATGCCTATGGTTGGGAGCACCGATACCAATCATGGATATGTTGATCTATAGGATCACTTTTCTCCCGCATTCAGGATTGAACCTGACCATGGCATTTGGCGAAAAGCCGGGTGAGCGTGACCTCGCCGTGCGAATGAAGGATAAGTTTAAGCTAGCTAAGAAACCATGTGGCTATTCAATTTCTATCATAACTGACCCCATGATTAAGGTCACCACCTAGATTTTAGCTGGGAAAATCATGAGAAAGTGTCGCGCAGATGAGGTTCCCGCACCAGTTATGTCTTTAGCGACTTAGTGCACGGAGGGCATACAATTTAATTGGGCACACTACCTCTGCGGTGAGTTCCTCGCGAACTACAAAGAAGCCCAAGACTAGAGTAAAACATTTCACTACTCTTGGTTACTGTTATCAATAGTGTTGGTTGCGTGGGAGCCACCGGAGGACCGCCAGTTTCCTTCAGTCGAGTTAGATCTACAAGAAGTAGTGAATTTTGCTTCGCTCTGGGCCACCAAGGATGCCATGAGGATCAAAGATAACAATATGTTTTAGGAGCTAATGGAGGCAAGCATCCATGCCACAATCAACCGCAAGTCGCAGCTCTCACCAACTATCTTTGAGCAGTTGTCAGAATATGTGGAGTTCAAGGTGAAGTTCCACTGCGTTTCCATCAGAGTGTGGAAGGACCCCAAGAAAAAATGGTATGATCTTCCATACTTGGCGATGGATGATGCAATCATCACAGTCCTTGAGAGTTGGCCAGCAGAGTTGCGCACAACCTTAGACTTGTCAGCTGGGTCTAGTAAGTCTGCAATGAAGTAGAAGAAGGAAGAGGCGAGGTTAAAAATGCAACAGTTCGCCAAATGAGGAAAAAGGAGGCTGAGGAAAAAGCTAAAGTAGAGTGTGCTGCTAAAAATCAGACAAAAGAGGAGGAAGAAGAAGAAGAGTGTGACTCTGATAGAATTCAAAGGTCTCCTTCACCACAGACAGAGGAATACAAGCAGTTATCAAGAGAGGGAGGTGTAGAGCCGGAGACTACTCCACTCTGGGTTAAGTGCACGAGGGAGTAGGAAAAAGTAGGGTTGCAGAAGAATTCCAAGGCCAGCAAGTCATCTCTTGACCCGGTCACTTTGACTGAAGGTGATCTAAATGATATCGAGGACACAGTGAGGCACGCGACCACGGAACTACTGTAGCAGTTCAAGCAGAAGTAGAAGCAAGCCTTGATCGCCATTCAAACGGGTCTGCACGAGCTGCAGATCTAGGCCACTTAAGTGTAGACCAGTGTGGGACAACACAACGTGACGTTAACTAGCTTAGCATTTAGGACCTCAAAAGCAGCGGAGCTGGTCTACTCCTTGGATCCTCGGGTCATCATGCTTCCAGATGGAGCATTGACTACAAAAGTGCAAGCTAAGAGGGCCACCATCAACAGTCTCAAGAAGCTTGGGTTTAACTTGGTCCTGCCCCCAAGTGAGGCCCTTCACACCCTGCAATATGGTGTGATCATGGAACTTTGGGCCAAAGAGCAGCGTGCGCTAAATGTGATCAATGAGAAAAAGGTCAACAATGCCTAGATGTTCATAGAAAATACTTTTGCGATTAGTCTTCTTAATAATATCACAGAGTGGTAGCTGAGGCCGCAAGACTGTTATGGAGTTGAACATCCTCGAACATGCACCAGTTGATGCCAGAATTCGGAAGCTCGCTGTAGGTGTGCGTGACGCAAGGACAGAGCTGGCTAAGGTTCAATTTGAACCGAACCTTAATATCATAGAACTCGAGTTGAGGGACCAACCTTTGACTCCACCCGAAGTCAGAGAACAACGTGAGGAATTTGTCAAGGATGCAGTTGCCACAGTAGATGCTGCAGTGAAGGATTTCACTTCACTCTTTGAGCAACCACTTGAACTAGTTACCAGCCTGCAAGAAGATCCCAACGTGCAACAACTAGAAACAGAGGCAAGGGAACTACAACTGAAGTATGATGAGGTCAAAGCGACGGTGTGCACTATCACCATCACATGGAGGTTGGCGAAGCTGCAGGAAGCTAAGGCATTGAAAGAATAGGTGGACGCAACATAATGCAAGGAGGCAATACTGAATGCCATATTGGAGCCTTGGCTAGATGAAGCTGTTGTGGTCATGGCCACCATCAAAGGAAAATTGGCTAGTCTGCAAAAAATGCAGCAGAAAATATAAGCAGATAGCGCAGCACCAACAACGGAGCAGTTGGTCGCACAAGCTAAGAAGGCGGCGACACAGTGTACCACCAAGGTTGCAGTATTACAGGTGGAGTTGGGTAGTCTTTGTGACAATATATCCACGCCAACAGAGTGACGCAGGGGCGAGTCACCATATTTGTGTTGGGGGCTGTTGGGAAGGGGTCCCCTAGGGTCAATTTTGGGGTTAAAAGCCCAAGTTTTGGGGCTACAGGCCCAAGTTTTGTATAACGAATGTAAAGTCTCTACATTTTGTTGTCGCGAAGTGTGAAGATGTAAAGATTCATCAAGGGTTTCTACCCTTAGTTTATGTAACTTGTGTCAGCTTTATGAGATCCACCCTTGGTCCACGAACCATGGGAATTTATAAAAAGGGAAGTCTTAGAAGATTCGGTCAAACCAGGCAGTAACTCCTCAAAATCAATTCATTATATTCATTCAGGTTGGTCTTTATTATATACATGAGGGAGAGACTGTTCATTTCATCTCCAGGTGACTCTTCATATTTTCCATTATTTATTTACATCAATTGCATTTATTCACCCAATCTTGATGATTAGGTGTCAACATTCCCACCCTAATCTAAAGGGATGTTGGTGAATCCAAGCATCGTTCTGAATCTTTCAATCTTTTCTCTTCCAAGCGCTTTGGTGAAGATGTCTACAATTTGCTTATTAGTGGAACAACGACGGAGATGGATTGTTTTGGCCTCAACATGATGTCGAATTAGATGATATTTAGTATTGATGTGCTTCGTTCAATCATGGAACTTTGGGTTCTTGGCCAACTTTATTGTTGAGGTATTGTCAATCATGAGTGGAGTCGATTGTACTTGTTTTACCTGCAAATCTTCAAGAATTTTCCTGAGCCACACAATTTATTTTGTTGCCTCAGTTGCTGCCACATATTTTGCTTCTGTTGTGGAATTTGTTGGAACTGATTGTTTGTGTGATCTCTAGGAGATAGCTCCTGATCCAAGACTCATAGCATAACCTAAAGTAGTGTAGAGCCTCTACTTTACACCTACTTATCTACCGTTTTCCTCAATCTTCCCTTATCTTTCCTTATCTTTTGCCTCATTTTCACCATAAAACAACCTAGATCATTACATTAGGTGTTATTAAGCATGATTAAGTAAGTTTTGCTAATGGATGACTATTTGTTTAGATTTTGGCTTACTTGCAGGCATCCTGCAGCTTTCTGGTGATCCTGCAGCTATCTGATGATCCTGCAGCTATCTGAACATCCTGCAGCCTTTTTGTTAAACGCTATGTTCCACGTGTCGGTTTGCTAGATGAGCCACATGGGCACTTAGGTGTCATCATGCTCAAGGTTCCTGTCCTATTTTTCCGGCCATCCACATCATCTTTGTCCACGGTCAAAGCTGGGCAAGTCACGGTCAAATCAAGGCAGTTTAGCGGTGATTGTGAGCTGTTTGGTCACGTCACCCTAAACGGTGATTTGTCCACGTTCTACAGATGGCAGGGGACGTGATCCAACCTAGGATTTATTGCCCATGACGACAGAACCACCACTTCGTCCACGCAGCCGCATGAAGTGCCAAGGAAACCTGAAAACGCATAACAGTCATTTACTTTTCAGTTATTTAGTTGCACGGATAAGCTACCTTAGAAACTTCTATAAATAGTTGCGTCTGTGTACGCTTATTAAGCTTTTTATCAGTTGTATTTTTGATGAACCTGTGTTATATTTTCAAGCATTCCAAACTCTGTTTTTAAGTGCTATTCTAGCACTCTGTTTTATAAATTTTCTGCAATGAAGAAGTAGACATAGCATTGTCTTGAAGTTTCCAGATCTCTGAGTTTTCCTTGTGGCTGAATGGACAGAGGGCCCCTGCTCATTTGTGCCACTGTAAAGTATTTCATGTGCAGTAGCATTTCCTTTACTTGTACATTTCCTTAAGCATGTATAGTTTCCTTTATTTGTTTTCCCTTCTTTTAAACTGATCAGTGTTATTTTCTTGCAGATTTCTTTTAGCCCGGGATTTGTGTGTGTATTTGCTTTATTGTCTAATGGTAGTTGCAGTTGTCTTATTCAT
>APFE030664735.1:0-27967 GCA_000404065.3 Pinus taeda
GGGGGGGACTTGTCCCCCCCGCGGGGGTCTGGGGGGCCCAATCCCCCCGGGCTGGGGGGTCCGGGGGCCAGCGGTCCCCCGGCGGGGGCTCGAGGGCAGTGCCCCCGAAGCTAAAAACAGATGTAAATTTGCCTTGTAAAAGTATAGTAATTTCTAGTCAATCTGGGCCGTTCATTAGGCGAATGATATGACGGTAGAACTTATGTTTAGTTTAGGGTTTTTTGCCCTAGAAGGCAACCCCTCTCTTTGTATGAGGGCATTGTATTTGAGGCTGTGAGGCAGATGTGTATTCTATGTGAGAGAGAAACAGAGAGGTGAGACTGTGAGAGAAAACAGAGGATATTACAGCGGATTTGCTGTAGGTTGTGTCTCTTCATTTTGCTGGATAATAGAAAGGAAGGACTGGCTGTTTCAGGTGGATGTAGCCGAAACTGGGTGAACCACGTATATCTGTGTCTCTCTTGTTTTGTGCATTTTCTGTGTTTATATTTCTGCAATATTTTATGTGTTCCATTGTTTCGTAATATTTAAATTTTCTAACAAAGCACACGTTTTAGGAGAAGTTGGAGGAGTTTTCAAGGGCGTGGCGCACAGACAGAGGAGCGCGGTGCACAGGGCGCGACCCCACAGTGGTGAAACTACATGGGTACGGCGCACACACAGAGCACGACGCACTGGCTTCCTATGTAGTGCACACCTGTAAAGGCCCGGTCTTGCTCCCAATTACGTCAAATCTCCTTTGAATCCCTTCCAATTGACAGGTAGGGTTGACATCTCAATGGCTCATATATTTTTGTGAATATGATGATGGTTTATGGTCGTGTATAGTTGCAATAAAAACGCCTAAACCCTACCACTTAAAATCATCAAAGCGATTGCTCCTAGGGTTGCAAATTTGTTGTGTTGACGTCAAGGTTCTGCCTCCCCTCTCATTTTTCCCCTTCTTTCCATTGTTCCCTTCCCCCTATCCCATTTTTCCATATTTTCCCTACCCTAAAACATTACTAAACCCCTATTCCCTATCCCCTCCACTCATTTGTCAATGTAAAACCCCAAAAACCTACCTTATAAAATCCCCAAACTCTCCTACGTGTCCCTAAACAAAATTTCCCCCCATAACCCCTAATCCCATCATATTATTTCCCTTCCTAACACTCCCTTTTTGCATTGTTCCCCTTGGTGGCAGAGATCATATCAACACATAGTTTCATACCATCATCAAAGGGAAGTCCAAGCATAGTCCATACACAATAGTCATGGCATCTAAGCATTCATCGGAGTATGAAATGGAGACCCAAATTGATTCATGCTCGGAGGAACAGGCTCCTCGGAGGCATCATAAAAGTGGCAAACATGTTAGGGATGAGCCAACCACCCTCACAGAATTGCAGGCCTGCTCTCTTGCTATGTCATGTTTCCAGCATTTGTCATGTTTTGAGTTTTGTCAAAAAGTGGCTAGTATTCGAGTTCATCATGAGTTGGCCCGTCTTTTTGTGCTTCACCTACATGGAGATCACTTTATCTTGGCCGGTGTCACCTTCACACTGACACCTGAAACTGTCTCATTAGCAACCGGCATACCGAATGTTGGAGAACCATGGCACAAGAAATAGAAGGTTGATCTCGCAACATTATGAGCCTTACATTAAGCCAGTTTCTTAGGCAGCTCCAAAGAGTCTTTCCATTCTGATATTTGAAAGATGAATATGCTCCACTCATGAAGTTGATCATGAAATATTTCAGCTGTGAGGGGAGGTTCTCTCGTTTATATGCCTATCACATCAGGTTGCTCATGCACTTTACCAGGGTACGGATGATGAAAATCCTATATTTTATTTGCAGGAACATAGAGAGGATGAACACCTTCATGCAGCGCAAAACCCCTCAGCAGCAACTTAACAGTGTTTATCATTTTGCTCTTATTAAGATTTTGGTGGTTCATCCGCTGGGATTACAGGGCATTACTTGGGATGACTTCATCTCCCGTGACCTCTTCAGCACTTCACATGTATTATCAAAGGTTGACCATGAGATAGGTGGTCCTTCTCATCAGTATGAGCACAATGAGACCACTACTATGCCAGTATTCATCACCTATCAGAGAGGCAGTAGACATTTGTTTGTAGCAGCAACGTCAGTGTTATCTCCACCCGGGGTGGAAGGGGCCTCACTTCTAACATCGGAAACATAGGTACAAGACAAGGGCAAGAGGCCCATGCATGACGAGGGGCCATCAGGTGAACAAGAGGCTGACTTCATCCTCATTCATGATGATGATACAGATGTGGAAAGTGCCAAACTTACGAGGACCATCCAGTAGCAGTAAACAGAGATCCAAGTCTTGTCTCTCAATTTGGAGAGGGCTAAGTGGATTATCAAGTATTTGGAGCAGAGGAACAAACAGCTCGAAGACCAACATGAGATCATGGAGCTACGAAACATCTGCGAGAATCGCCAAGCTGCCTAACATAGGAGGATTGAGCTCACTCCATTAGAGCAAGAGATTAACAATGATCGAGATTCTTGGCTCGAGCGTATCAACATCCACCTTGAGAGACTGTTATAGAAAGCTGATAGGGACAAAACTATATTGAGGCAGATGGTTTATCACTACAGGGCACGGAATATGAGTTCAAAGGGTCGGATAAGGAGTTTGAAGGCAAAATTGGGGAGAGCAACAAAGAGACAAAAGAGGCAAAAAGAGGAAGATTGGCTCTGAATCTTAGCTGAAGCCTTTTTGGCCTAGCATAGCACCTCATAGAGAACCTCTAGCCCAAATTTCAAAAAAATTGGGGCAATTTTGGTCACATGACAAATTTTTGGGCACAAAACAGGGTTTTTCTCCTTGTGCGCCGCGCCACTGGCGCGACGCTTAGGATTGGTAGCTCCAAATCAAGAATGGTTTGCATTTTTGGATTCATCATGAAAAATCATGACTATTGGTGCATGGCCAAGAAGTTTGGGCAAGTTTTGAGTCCCTAGGAGGTCAAAAACACTCAAAAAATGACCTCTCTGCCCCTATTTTGACACACAGGAAGCAGTCTTGGGTGATTGAAGTTTTGGAGGGGCAAATGAGCACCAAATTTAGATATTCCACTTGGGTTGGAAAGTGGACAGGCAAGAATTTCTAACAAGCACACTTGGGCACAATTTGGACTCTAGCAGGTACCTCAAAATCACCTCCAAAGTGGCGCAACGCATATAGTTTTTGGTGCGGCGCATAGGAACCCAAAGGCTTAAATCACTTCCGCTCCGCGACATTTCGATTTGCGACTTTCTCCAAGTGGGTCCTCTCATTTACACTATATTTTTCTCGGAAACTAAGGAAATGTTGAAAAAGTATTTTCACTAAAGGTAGGCTCCTATCTAAGTGCCAAAGGAAGGCGAGCAGTCACCCAAGCAATTTGTCATTTTTGTAACGTTGCACCTGTCACTATTGGTTGGCTTTCCATTTCCATTTTGTAATGATTTGAAAAATTCCGCAACTCTGGGTCGTTCCATTTCCCAATGGCATAGTCTATTTATTATATGCAAAACCATTTGCAAGGGGTTGGTTGTAATTTCTGGGAGACTGTGGGAGAGAAACTTAGTTCTTCATTGTATATTTTGACAGAGAATTAATGAAAGGCAACAGCTCTTGTTCATAAGATTCATGTGGTGTGAGTGTAGCAAATGCATTCTCTTTATGTTTCATATGTATTTTGTTATGTTTCACAGTTCATTTATATTCATTTACAGTGAAATTTTCTAAGTAAGATAAGGTAGAATTCATGTTTATTGCTTTGCCTGTGGGAAAGTTTCATGTTATGTGTTCTTCTTCTATTGAAAAGGATTCGTGTGTTTATGCCCTTTTCAACCTCCTAAACAATCTTTCCATTCTGCATTATTTCAAATTTAATTGCTAGACTTTCCACTTGTCTTGCCTCATGAAGTAATCTATGCCTTTGTGTTAAATTCTCTGCTCATACTGTTCGTTGGTCCCATATATCCCAGAAACTCAGTCATTTATACAAAATTTCTTCTTGTTTCCATATTTATTTACCTAGCCTAAAATCAATATTTCACTGTAAGTCATCTGAGACCATATCGTTTATCTATTCACTGAGCATGACTCGGAGAGAGCCCTCTCCTGTTTTGGTGGGGCTAGCTAGCAGACTGAACGTGGTTTGTGGTTACCCTGAGTTTTGCCTTCCTTCAGCCTAAGGCAGATTTAGGTGCTAACATAGTGGCTACTCCGCTGGGGACGAAATTATTCCCCTTACTTCTTGATAATTCTAAGCTTCCGGATGATAAGTTTAGGATTTGATAGGCTGAGTGAGTTGGTTGTTTCCTTTTGATTTTTCTTAATAGCACACTAGCTTCTAGAAGATATACCAGAGCTAATCCAGATCCAGATCCTCTGCACATCTACAAAAATCCCAATTTGATTCCAAGACTTCGTCATCAAGAGAGCTCTATATCTCTCGTGTTCAAATCCCATTCATGCCCTGACATTTTTGAGTATCTTGAAGAGCTAGATTTTGATGAGCATTTTGAAATATCATTGTTCAAGACCAAATCCAAAAGGGCGGTTGACTCTACTATCCTCAATCCACAATTTCTTGTAGACTTGGAAACTGAAAGGGCTAACCGGTCAATTGATAATTACATTGTGGCACAGCTTCAATACCTCCAAGGCTAAACCCACCAAGAGTAATGGTTGCTCGTTTTGCACCCCTTATGCTTCCTCAAGTTTTATATGATATGCCCACAGATTATCAAAGAAAAATCCCATTTTTTGATGGCACTCCTAACAGCATTACCGCTCAACAATATGTGGACATAATGGCAGATTTCTGTGAACTTCATGAATTGATGCAAAGAATGTGGCAATGAGACTCTTTGTACAGATGTTTTCAGGTGAAGTGAGGAAATGGTTCAGACGTTTGCCGACTACACATATTGCTACCTTGGCTGACCTACAAAGAAAATTTTTAGGCTGCTGGAAAGTGAAAAAGAATCCTCTTCAAATTTTGGCTAAATATGAGCAAATCAAATGAAATGCTGGTGAGTCGGTCCAAGACTATTGCATTAAATTCAATTATGTTTATAATGAAATTCCTGATCATTTAAGGCCACCTGTGGGGCTAGCCATGGTGAATTTTCCAGATGGTTTTGATGCTAACATGGCTTATCAATTAAGAGAGAGAGAACCGGCCACAATGAAAGACATGCAGAAGATTGTGATCAGCATTGAAGCAAATCTGTTGACCAAGAGGGCTAGATAAAAGGTAGAAAAGAAGGTCACCGTAAAAGAAGAATCTTCCTCGGTAGATCAATTACTCCGGAAGGTAGAGCAGATGCTTGAAAGGGTGAAACTTGACAAACCGAAACCACAAGTTAGAAATCCTAACTTCCATGGCCAACAACAGCCACAATATAGAATAAGGCAGAGAGATCAGCGAGCCCAAGAGCAAACAAAAAAGCAGCCAATACAGCCACCTTTGTAGAAAAATTTTGTGCATGGACCAGAGTCAGATGAGGACGGGAATATAATAGGTGAAGAAAACCACTTCTTTACTCCTGATGATTTGCCTATTTATATTACCGAGTATGAGGAGTATGCAGAAAGTTCGGCTGTACACAATGATGCAGATTTCATTCTAGCAAATGACACCGTTTTGGAGGAAGAATCAGATGAGTACCAAAGAGGCTATATGAATTCTCTATCCACCCAGTAGTAGCGATATTCACTTAGAAACAGAGACGTTTCGGTAAACCAATTCAGAAGAGGAAGGACGGTGAGACATCAAAGAATGATTCATCAGTTGCAAAAAGAAAAGGAAAGGAGGCGGTTGATCTGGATAGCAGCAAATCACCATCAGCAGAAAAATAAAGCCAGCCAATTGCATCGAAAGAAAAGGAAAGGAAAGAAATCCCAGTCAAAGAGGTAGAAAAGATTCCCACTTTTAATTTAGAGAATGAAATTTCTAAATTGAAGGTATCCATTCCCTTGACTGAAATAATGAGGAATAGCAGTTATAAAGGGCAAGTATCTAAAATTTTGAATTTGGACCCAATGTCTGACATGGTGAATGTCGAAGATGATCAACCCGAAATGATTTTTGGGCTAGCATCGAATGGTGATTCTCCTGATAGTGATGTGCCACCTTTTTATATCAGTTTAAGATTGCATGATTTTGTGTTACATAATGCCATGTTCGATTTTGGAGCTTCTCACAATCTCATGCCCAAGGCTATCATGGATAAGTTGGGTCTGGACATCACCCGACAATACCATGATCTCTATTCGTTTGATTCCAGCAGAGTAAGATGTATCGGGCTCATCAAAGACTTGGTTGTGAGTCTGGATCAACTCCCAATGAAGAATGTTTTGATCTATATTGCTGTAGCAGATATTCCTCACAGGTTTGGCATGCTTCTTTCCAGGTCTTGGTTAGCAAAATTGAAAGGGACACTGCAACTAGATTTCTCCTATGCAACAAGTCCGGTGTTTGGCCAAATGAGGAAATTGTATGAGGAGCAAAAAATGAAATACATGATTACAAGCAAGGAGAAACCAATAAATCATCCAATTAATTATGTACATACAGATTTAGAGTCTTTCATTTTGTATTTTGATAGTTTCAATGATATCGATAATCAGTTAGTAGAAGCAGATGACATTCTAGAAATAACAGAAAATTTCAGAGGAATTTTAAAGAAACAAGGACAAGAAAAGCATAACCACGTTGAGCGATCAACTGAAAGTAATGGACAGCAAGCAAACAAAGCACAACAAATAGATTTTCAGCACTTACAAGAAGAGGAAGAAGGTTTGTGGACCGTGGATTTCGATGGAGCAGTGGGAAATGATGGCACTGGAATTGGGATTTGGGTACGCAGTCCTTTCTCCACCCTGAAGAAAGTGCCTAGTAACGTGCGGGTATGCTCTTGCAAGTTGGCTTTTGATTGTTCAAACAATGAAGCTGAGTATAAATCTCTGGTTGCTGGCCTAAAAATTCTAAGAAAGCTAGATTCTAAGAGGATTGCAGTATATGGCGACTCCGAATTGGTGATTAAGTAGGTCAGAGACGAATATCAAGCAAAGCATTCTCGGATGCGGGCTTACCGGAATGCAGTCCTAGACATCCTAAAATTATTTTCAGAATACACCTTGACATGTGTGCCTCGTATACAAAATAGCATTGCTGATGCTCTTGCTAAGGCAGCAAGTAGTTTGAAGATTTCAATGAACTCCAGCAATAAATTCGAAATCCATGTCAAGAATCGTCCGACAGTCCCGAACAATCAGAGATATTGGCAAGTTTTCCAAGATGATGAGGAGATTGATGATTTTCTGCAAAACAAAGGTAAGTTCAAAGGAACCTCAATTAATGTAGAAAACGATGACGGTAAAGGTAATGGTATAGATGATGTGCAGATCAATGAAATGGACATGTTCCAGCTAAAGAATAACATTATTCCTAAAGGTTTGAAACCTTTAGAAGAACTCATTGATCAAGATGATGTAGCCCGCAAACCAACCTTGCAGCCAGCAGAGAAGGGTGTAGAAGAGGTCAATGTCAGAACAACTGCTAATCCGAAAATGGTAAAACTGTCTAAAGCATTGCCACAAAAGATCAAGGCCAAATATATCAGTTTGTTGTCTTCATTTGCAAATGTGTTTGCTTGGGAATATTCCGACTTAAAGACATATGATACCAATATAATTCAGCACACTATACCCATTAAGCCCAATCAGAAACCTTTCAGACAAAAGTTGAGAAGGCTAAATCCAAAGCTTTTGCCATCAATTGAAAAGGAGATAAACAGGTTGTACAAATTAGGAATCATTGTTCCCATTAGATTTTCAGATTGGATCTCTAATTTTGTGCCTATACGAAAGAAGACAGGTGAGATTCGCTTGTGCATTGATTTTAGAAATCTCAATAAAGTTTCGTTGAAATATAATTATCCACTGCCCAAAATGGACCATATACCTCAGCGAGTAGTGGGAGCATCTTTTATGTCACTACTTGATGGTTATTCCAGATATAACCAAGTTTCTGTCCATGAAGATGATCAAGACAAGACAGCGTTCACCACTCCATGGGGAAACTTTCATTACGCTAAAATGCCTTTCAATTTGAAGAACGTAGGTGCCACATTTCAGCGTGCAATGGACTTGGCTTTCGCAAATGAGAAGGATGTTTTTTTGGTTATGTACCTGGATGATCTAACGGTGTTTTCCAAATCTGATGAAGAACACATGTACCATCTAAAAAATGTCTTTCAAAAGTGCAGAAAATATGGCCTGTCACTGAATCCAAAAAAGAGCTTGTTCGCCATGGAGGAAGGCAAACTACTTGGGTACATTATCTCAAAAGATGGCATTCGTATTGACCCAACACGTGTACAAACAATTCAACAAATCGATCTGCCCCGAAATAAGAAAGAGATTCAATCTTTCAATGGTAAAATGAATTTTCTACGCCGCTTTGTACCTAATCTTGCTGAGCACCTAAGAGAGATTACAAACATGCTTAAGAAGGACAGCGAAGTGAAATTGACGGAGGAGGCTATAAAATCTTTCAATTTAGTCAAATTGGCTCTTTCTTTAGCCCCAGTTCTAGTCAGCCCGGATTACACTCAGGATTTTATATTGTTTTCATTCGCTTCAGAGCATACTATGGCAGCTGTGTTATTACAGAAAAGAGATGATCACGAAAGACCCATTGCATTCTTCAGCAGAGCTATAAGAGATGCAGCCTTAAAATAAAACATCATTGAGAAGCAAGCCCTTGCACTTGTGAAAGCATTGAAATATTTTCGGGTATATATTCTGCATTCTCATATTTTGGCTTATGTTCCTAATGCTGTTTTCAAAGATGTTTTAGTACAGACAGATCCGGAAGGAAGACGAGGCAAGTGGATTGCAGCTTTGTTGGAATATGATGTGGAAATAAAGCCCACAAAGCTTGTGAAAGGACATGGATTGGCAAAGTTAATGGCCGAATCAAACTTGCACGCCTTAGACATAAATATGATCGCTGCTATGTCCATTGAGAATGAGGAAGGTTCGTCAATTCAGGTATCTGAAATGTTTTCTCTTTCTCTGTGGTATTCAGATATCATATATGTGCTTAAAAATTTGTCACCATAGCCCAGCATGACTAGAAACAAAGCTAGAACACTCAAATTGAAGGTTGTCAAGTTTTGCATTCTAAATTCTTCACTTCATTGGAAAGATCCTAGTGGCATTCTGTTAAATTGTTTGGTGGAAAAAGAAGCAAAGAAGGTCATGGAGGATTGCCAGGAGGGAGACTGTGGTGGTCACCTTTTTTGGAAATCAACAGAAAATAAAGTCCTAAGAGCGGGATAATATTGGCCAACATTGTTTGCTAATGTGTATAAGATGGTCAAGAGCTGTCATAAGTGTCAAATTTTCGAAGGAAGGCAGAAATTACATCCTTTACCACTTAAGTCTATTGAGGTGAGTGCTCCTTTCCAACAATGGGGGTTGGATTTCATTGGTGAAATTCATCCCACTTCTTCCGGTCAGCATAGATGGATCCTCACAGTGATAGATTATTTCACGAAATGGATCGAAGCAATTCCCACCAGACAAGCTACAAATGTGGTAATTATCTCATTCCTTGAAAATAACATCTTGTCTTTCTTTGGTTGCCCGAATAAGTTAATCACTAATAACGCGGCAGATTTCAAATAAAAAAGGATGGTAGAATTTTGTCATAAATATCACATCATTTTGGGTCACTCAACTTCCTATCATCCGCAAGGCAATGGATTGGGGGAGTCTTCTAATAAATCATTGTTCAACATCATTAAGAAGCTGCTAGAAATAAACAAGAAGAGCTGGCATAAGAGGTTGGTCAATGCACTTTGGGTAGATCGGGTCAGTTAGAAGAAATCCATTGGTATGTCACCTTTTGAGCTTGTTTATGGAGTTGATACAGTGTTTCCTACCTCTATCGCAGCCCCGTTAGTCAAACTTCTTTAGGAGGCCGATAGTGAAGACGATCCTATGCAAAGAAGGTTGAATCAAATGGTCCACTTGCAGCAGACTAGAGAAGAAGTCTTCCAAAACACATCCAAGTTATAAGAGAAGATTAAGAAAATTTATGACAAAAAAGAAAAGGTGGACAAATTTTAGTTGGATGATGTGGTGCTGAAGTGGGATGCAAGGAATGAAAAAAAAGGTAAGCACGGTAAGTTAGAGAATCTCTGGAAAGGTCCCTTCAATATTGCAGCGTATCGAGGTCAAAATTCCTTTCTTCTGAAGGAAATGAACGGGGAAGATTGTCCAAGAGGGCCGATCAGTGGTCGACTGCTCAAGCGGTACCATTTCTGAGTTATTGACGCTGCTTCCACTGTCACTGTAAATACCATTTTATTTCAATTTGGTTAGAGTTTGTCAAGTTAGTTTTCAAGTCATTTCAATATCAAATTTGAGTCAATTTTTTGGTCATTTTAGTTTCATAAGTGAGTCAGAGTCTTGTGTTGTTTGCCGAAATAATGACTCCATAGCCCAATGGATGAAGGCACTGTCTAGCTCCTCCAGAGATCTGTTGTTCTTGGCACCTCCAATAAGCTACCATCCCCCATTGGAGCCAAAGTTAGAGTCGGTCTTGTCAGTCCTCTGTCAGAGATCAAAACTCTTTCTGCATTTCATTTTTTAGGTGTCTCGCTCCATTCACTCAACTGCATTCCACTAGGGGCATGCCATAATCTGACGGAAAAGGTCTTGTTAGTCATTTCCCCTCATGTCTGGCACCTGTTGGCTTAGGTCTTTTCGTTAATGTTCACTAAAGTCCATGACAGTCAATATTTGATCTTTTAATGGACAAGAATCATTTTCAGTCATTGGTTTTCAAACATGTCCAATAAAGCCATGCAGGCCAGAGAGAGGCCCTTACAAAGTTATGATTTAAATAATTTCATCGTCATGTTGACAGATTACAACTATTCTTCAAAACTTTGTTTTGAAGAAAAGTCAAAAAATGTGTCATTTGTGATAATTTTCAAAAAAATCTCTAGTTGATCTCTTTAGGCGCAGTCATGGTTTCCTTGGTCAAATGCCATGTCAACAACCCCTGCAAAAAAGTGCCAAAAATTTCATCATTTTAGCTAAAAATTCAAAGGGAAAAGTGAAATACAGAGTTGCATTAAATTAGGAAAAAAGTTCCAAAACAAAACATTAGCAAAATGGGTTTTGAAGAAACAAAAATCAAACCCTTGACTCCAAATGTCTTTATAAAGGATTCCCACAAGAAACCAAGTCATTGTGCAAACCAAGGATAAAGAGAAACATTGCAAAGTGATTGTGAGAAGCAAGCACGCGTTTTAGGAGAAGTTGGAGGAGTTTTCAAGGGCATGGTGCACAGACAGAGGAGCGCGACGCACATAGAGAGTGCGGTGCATAGGGCACGACACCACAGTGGTGAAACTACATGGGCACGACGTACACACAGAGCGATGTGCACTGGGTTTGCTGCGCGGTGCACACCTGTAAAGGCCTGGTCTTGCTCCCAATTGCATCAAATTGCCTTTGAATCCCTTCCAATTGATAGGTAGGGTCGACATCTCGATGGCTCATATATTTTTTTGAATATGATGATGGTTTATGGCCGTGTATAGTTGCAATAAAAATTCCTAAACCCTACCACTTGAAATCATCAAAGTCCCATTGCTCCTAGGGTTGCAAATTTGTTGTGTTGATGCCAAGGTTCCGCCTCCCCTCTCATCTTTCCCCTTCTTTCCATTGTTCCCTTCCCCTTATCCCATTTTTCCCTATTTTCCCTACCCTAAAACATTACTAAACCCCTATTCCCTATCCCCTCCACTCATTTGTCAATGTAAAACCCCAAAACCCTACCTTATAAAATCTCCAAACCCTCCTACATGTCCCTAAACAAAATTCCCCCCCATAACCGCTAATCCCATCATATTATTTCCCTTCCTAACACCCCCTTTTTGCATTGTTCCCCTTGGTGGAAGAGATCATATCAACACATAGTTTCATACCATCATCAAAGGGCAGTCCAAGCACAATCCATACACAGCAGTCATGGCATCTGAGCATTCATCGGAGTATGAAATGGAAACCCAAAGTGATTCATCCTCGGAGGAACAGGCTCCCCGGAGGCATCATAAAAGTGGCAAACATGTTAGGGATGAGCCAACCACCCTCACAGAATTGCAGGCTTGCCCTCTTGCTATGTCATGTTTCCAGCAACTGTCATGTTTTGAGTTTTGTCAAAAGGTGGCTAGTGTTCGAGTTCATCATGTGTTGGCCCGTCTTTTTGTGCTTCACCTACATGGAGATCACTTTATCTTGGCCGGTGTCACCTTCACACTGACACCTGAAACTGTCTCATTAGCAACCAACATACCAAATGTTGGAGAACCATGGCAGAAGAAATAGAAGGTTGATCGGAAACATTATGAGCCTTACATTAAGGCCAGTTTCTTGAGGCAGCTCCAAAGAGTCTTTCCATTCCGATATTTGAAAGATGAATATGCTCCACTCATGAAGTTGATCATGAAATATTTCAGCTGTGAGGGGAGGTTCTCTCGTTTATATGCCTATCACATAAGGTTGCTCATGCACTTTACTAGGGTACGGATGATGAACATCCCATATTTCATTTGCAGGAACATAGAGAGGATGAACACCTTCATGCAGCACAAAACCCCTCAGCAGCAACTTAACAGTGTTTACATTTTTCTCTTATTAAGATTTGGGCTAGGATTACAGGGCATTACTTGGGATGACCTCATCTCCTATGACCTCTTCAGCACTTCACAGGTATTATCAAAGGTTGAACGTGAGATAGGTGGTCCTTCTCATCAGTATGAGCACGATGAGACCACTACTATGCCAGTATTCATCACCTATCAGAGAGGCAGTAGACATTTGTTTGTAGCAGCAAAGCGAGTGTTATCTCCACCCGAGGTGGAAGGGGCCTTGCTTCTGACATCGGCAACATAGTTACAGGACAAGGGCAAGAGGCCCATGCATGACGAGGGGCCATCAGGTGAACAAGAGGCCAACTTCATCCTCATTCATGATGATGATACAAATGTGGAAAGTGCCAAACTTAGGAGGACCATCCAGGTGCAGCAAACGGAGATCCAAGCCTTGTCTCTCAATTTGGAGAGGGCTAAGTGGATTAACAGGTATTTGGAGCAGAGAAAAAAATAGCTCGAAGACTAGCATGAGATCATGGAGCTGCAAAACATCCACGAGAATCGCCAAGCTGCCCAACATAGGAGGATTCAACTCACTCCATTAGAGCAAGAGATTAACAATGACCAAGAGTCTTGGCTTGAGCGTATCAACATCCACTTTGAGAGACCGTTAGAGAAAGTTGATAGGGGCAAAACCATATTGCGGCAAATGGTTTATCACTACAAGGCATGGAATATGAGTTCAAAGGCTCGGATAAGGAGTTTGAAGGCGAAATTGGGGACAGCTACAAAGAGACAAAATAGGCAAAAAGAGAAAGATCGGATCTGAATCTTGGTTGAAGCCTCTATGGCCTAGCATGCCACCTCAGGGAGAACCTCCAGCCCAAATTTCAAAAAATTTGGGGCAATTTTGGTCACTTGACAAATTTTTGGGCACAAAACAGGGTTTTCTCCCTGTACCGCTTAGGATTGCGAGCTCCAAATCAAGAATGGTTTGCATTTTTTGATTTAGGATGAAAAATCATGACTGGTGGTGCATGGCCAAGAAGTTTGGGCAAGTTTTGAATCCCTAGGACGTCAAAAACACTCAAAAAATTACCTCTCTACCCCTATTTTGACACACAGGAAGCAGTCTTGGGAGATAGAAGTTTTTGAGGGGAAAATGAGCACCAAATTCAGAAATTCCACTTGGGTTGGAAAGTAGATAGGAAAGGATTTCTAACAAGTGCACTTGGGTACAATTTGGACTCCAGAAGGTACCTCAAAATCATCTCCAAAGTGGTGGGGCAAATATAGTTTTTGGCACGGCGCACAGGGACCCAAAGGCCAAAATCACTTCCACTCCGCGACATTTCTATTCGCGACTTTCTCCAAGTGGGCCCACTCATTTACACTATATTTTTCTCGGAAACTAAGGCAGTGTTTAAAAATTATTTTCACTAAAGGTGGGCTCCTATCCAAGTGGCAAACGAAGGCGTGCAGTCACCCAAGAAATTTGTCATTTTTGTAACAATGCACCTATCACTAATGGTTGGCTTTCCATTTCCATTTTGTAATGACTTGAAAAACTCCCCAAGTCTGGGTTGTACCATTTCCCAATTGCATAGTCTATTTATTGTATGAAAAACCATTTGCAAAGGTTTGGTTGTAATTTCTAGGAGATTGTGGGAGAGAAACTCAGTTCTTCATTGTATATTTGGACAGAGAATTATTGGAAGGCAGCGGCTCTTGTTCATGAGATTCATGTGGTGTGAGTGTAGAAAATGTGTTCTCTTTATGTTTCATATGTATTTCATTATGTTTCACAATTCATTCATATTCATTTCCAATGAAATTTTCTAAGATAAGGTAGAATTCATGTTTGTTTCTCTACCTGTGGGAAAGTTTCATGTTATGTGTTCTTCTTCTGTTGAGAAGGATTCATGTGTTTATTCCCTTTTCAACCTCCTAAACAATCTTTCCATTCAACATTATTTCAAATTTAATTGCTAGAATTTCCGCCTGTCTTGCCTCATGAAGTAATATGTGCCTTTGTGTTAAATTCTCTGCTCATACTATTCGTTGGTCCCATATATCCCAGAAACTCAGTCATTTATACAAAATTGCTTCTTGTTTCCATATTTATTTACCTAGCCTAAAATCAATATTTCACTATAAGTCATCTCAGACCATATCTTTTATCTATTCACTGAGCGCGACTCGAAGAGAGCCTTCTCCTGTTTTGGTAGGGCTAGCTACCAGACTGAGCGTGGTTTGTGGTTACCCTAAATTTTTCCTTCCTTCAGCCTAAGGCAGATTTAGGTGCTAACAAGCTCAATAGCTATCCTGCTCTCCCTATAATCAAAAGATCCTGATGATCTTCAATCAAAAGATGAAAATCATGGACTACCTAGGCCTCATTATATTGGCTGAAAATTGGCCTAATCATACCTGTTGTCACCTTAGGTCCACCTACGTAGTCATAAGAGAAAATAGATTTCTTCCTCATGCAAGGAATACTTACTATAAATATCATAGCATCTGATAGTACACTGTCCCACATCTGATCTCAACTAGGTCTCTGATAGAACTAAAATGCAACAATTATCCATGAGTGAATCCTCAGTTATCTAAAATAATAGTTGTCACATGCATGCAAGCATTAACAAACTATATTTTATTATTTTAACAACTTGTTAAAATAACTAACTGGACTTGACTAGTTAGAACTAAGTTAGTTGATTCTCTCATTATAGAACTCATACTTATTCCCTCAATCAGTGGAGGAAATTAAGGATAAATTCCTCAATCAGTGGGACAACTCATGTGCATGCTCACAAAGACTTCAAATTCGAATTTCCTTAACTAATTAACTCAAATTAATTAATTAATTAATATTTCCAACTATTGCTAAGACCAAAATTAGTTTTACTTCCTATAGATAGACTAGGGACTACTATAAATAGGAAGGGACCCAGAAATGCTATTTTTAGAACTTTTTATTTTTTGGCAATTTCACCTCTCACCCAATGTGGCCAATGACCTCACTGGCCAAACTGTTATTTTTAGACATGCTATGAAGAGCATGTCTATTTTTAGCACATTCTAAATTTAACATTTCTTGTTGCACATTTTTCCACACTCCCTCTCAACAAGAAAGGCTTTCTCTCGAACATGATCCTATAACTCTAGAATGTTCTGCATGCAACACATCTACCTGATCCACTTGCTCCAACAACACTTGGAACAAAAACACTCCCAATTGACCACTCTATTGAGCTAGGAAGACACTCTGATGCTGAAGCTCTACCTGCTGCTAACAAGTGCTTCCTCTCTGACATCTGTGCTACTCCAACATCTCCATGCATCTCACACCATTGAACACCTCTTTGTGCCACCTATTACTGTGCAAAACACTTGTGCCTCTTGCATTGCTGCAGTCTACTAGCTATGCGCTATATTGGGATTCACTACACTGTCGCTCTCTCTGACACTCCATCCACATATGTCTCCACCCAATCAGTCAGTTCCTGCTACTCCACATCGGGGCTCCTATAGCAAGATCTCATCCAAGAGGTTGGGTACCTCAAGGATCCTGCCCCTCCTCCTTGGGACGATCAATCCACATCATCCCACCTCCTACCTAGAGGTATGGCTGCAAGTGATCCCTCTACCCACCTTGCTCGAAGTTTCCCCCTACTAGAGGTCTTTGCACGAGTAGATGTCTCTACTCGATCTCCACTCATCTTCCCCTGTTGTGGTTTCTCCACAACCCCCTGAAGCTGCTGCACCAATCGTGTCTCCTCCAAAATTGTCTGAGACTTCTTCTGGCTCTACATGTTGAGAGGTAATATACCCTCCCTCTCAACCACCTAGTATCCATTAGTTCTTGACTGGTGAACAAATCTACTTCACCTGTCTAGTGATGACGTGTCTATGGAAAACCTCTCCCTTACTGAAGACTACATTTTCGCCTCTTTTTTCGAGCATCACGATCGACACCAAGTTTCTCTTCAGTCCTGGTACATACTTGACATCGGTCAAGGTAAGGCTAGCTCCATGCTCCCTCTGAAAAATAACCGTGCCTACATCTGAGACACTATACTTCTCATCATTTCCCATCGCTATGAGTATTCGGAGATCTTCCTCCTCCAAAGTACTAAACAAACTCTTATCGCCCGTCACGTGAAAAGAAGCTACACTGTCAAGAAACCAACCACTTCCCACCATGGATGAAACCATGCATGCGAAGAGTGTGAAATCCAACTCAAACTGTGAAGCAAGTGACTCACCTTCAAATCCTTTCCCGGATCCCTTCTTGGATTTCCTTTGTGGACAATTTGCAGCATAATGGCCCACCTCATGACAATGAAAGCATTGCACTTTCTATTTGTAAACCTTCTTCCCGTCATTGGAAGAACTGGATTCGGAAATAGAAACCTTCTGCTTCCCCTTCTTCGCCTTACTTGCTAAGACACAGTTCTCCTCATCATGCATGGATGAAGAATTGTCTCTGGTGCTCCGTCTGATCTCCTCCTGCATCAAATATGACCATAGTCATTCCCAATATGGTAGTTTCTCCCTTCCATTCACCAAGTCTTGGTAGCTATGCCAGCTCTTAGGAAGGCTAAGGAGTGCTAGACTCACCATATCCTCATCTGATGTCACGACCCCTACACTTGCAAGCTCATCCCTGCATGTGATGAGCTTGGTCAGATACATAGAGATCGTATCATCCCTTTCACACTTGATCTTTTGAAGTTTGTCCTTCAGTGCCAACTTCCTTTGATCACTGCTATTATGATATAAATCTTTCAATATTTTCCACATTGCATGTGGAGTCTCCTTCCTATAGAGGCTCGAGACAATGTGATCTCGTACTCCCTCCAAGAGAATTCTCCTAGCTCTAGCCACACACTTCCTCCATTCCACCTGATCAGTCTTGTCAGTAGGCTTAGGGATTTCTTGATCAATGAAATTGTTAAGGCCATTATCTTCCAAAACTGCCTCCATGCGATCCTTCCAAGCTATATAGTTTGAGCTACCATTAAGGGCATACTCAAGCCTCAAACCATAGAATGCCATTGATGAAATAGATGTGATAAGAACTTGAGATCTATATCCAGAATAATAAACTTCAAATTTCTCCTGCTAGTATATTGTTCTTGCTTGATCACCTGTGCTCTGATACCATGTAGAAATTTTCTACAAATCAGCTAGCTCAGATACCATGTAGAACGTTTTCTACAAATCAGCTAGCTCATATACCATGTAGAACTTTTTCTACAAATTTCAACTGTAGAACAAACCGATATATGAAATGTCCTAAAGCATAATACTTGTTCTACTTCTACAAAACATTAAGCAGAAGCATAATCGAATTCATGAGCAAGATCAGGTAGAAACATGCATAACTGATCAAGAGAAATAATCACACATAACACAAGATATATCCAGGGGAAAGCACCAGCATAAAACCCCAACAATGTATTATCAATCAAGTGTAAATCCTCAACAACATACAAAAAGAATCAACTCAACAGCTTTCCTTCTCTCTTTGTAATCAGAAAATCCTAAAGATCTTCAATCAGAAGATGAAAATCATGGACTACCTAGGCCTCATTATATAGGCTAAAAATTGGCCTAATCATACCTACTGTCACCTCAGGTATACTTACGTAGTCATAGAAGAAAATAGATTTTTTCCTCATGCGAGGAATACTTACTAGAAATATCCTAGCATCTGATAGTACACTGTCCCACATCGGATCTCAACTGGGTCTCTAATAGAACTAACATGCAACGGTTATCCGTGAGTGAATCCTTAGTTATCTAAAATAATAGTTGTCACATGCATGCAAGCATTAACAAACTATATCTTATTATTTTAACAACTTGTTAAAATAATCTAACCGGACTTGACTAGTTAGAACTAAGTCAACTGATTCTCTCATTATAAAACTCCTACTTATTCCCTCAATCAGTGGGACAACTCATGTCATGCACACAAAGACTTCAAATTCGAATTTCCTTAACTAATTAAATCAACTAAATTAATTAATTAATATTTCCAACTGCTGTTAAGACCAAAATTAGTTTTACTTCCTATAGATAGACTAGGGAGTGTTATAAAGAGGAAGGTACCCATAAATGCTATTTTTAGAACTTTCTATTTTTTGGCAGTTTCACCTCTCACCCAATGTGGCCAATGACCTCATTGGCCAAACTGCTATTTTTAGACATGCTATTTTTAGCAAGTCTATTTTTAGCACATTCTAAATTTAACATTTCTTGTTGCAAATTTTTCAACACTCCCTCTCAATAAGAAAGACTTTCTCTTGAACCCGATCCTATAACTCTAGAATGTTTTGCATGCAATACATCTACCCAGTCCACTTTCTCCAATAACACTTGGAACAAAAACACTCCCAACTGACCACTCCGTTCGGCTAGGAACATACTCTGATTCTGAAGCTCTACCTACTGCTGAAAAGTGCTCCCTCTCTGTCATCTATGCTACTGCAACATCTCCATGCATCTCACACCATTGCACACCTCTCTGTGCCACCTAGCACTGTGAAAAACACTTGTGCCTCTCGCATTGCTGCAACCTCCTAGCTATGCGCTGTCCTAGGATTCCCTGCATTGTCACTCTCTCTGCCACTCCATCCACATTTGTCTCTACCCAATTAGTCAATTCCTGCTACTCCACATTGGGGTTCCTATAGCAAGGTCTCATCCAAGAGGTTGGGTACCTCAATGATCCATCCCCTCCTCCTTGGGATGATCAATCCACATCACCCCACCTCCTACCTGGACTGCATGTGATCCCTCTACCCACCTTGCTCGAAGTTTCCCCCTGCTAGAGGTCTCTGCACGAGTAGATGTCCCTACTCGATCTCCACTCAGCTTCCCCTGTTGTGGTTGCTCCACAACCCCCTGAAGCTACTGCACCAATCGTGGCTCCTCCACAATCGTCTGAGACTTCTTCTGGCTCTGCATGTTGAGAGGTAATATACCCTCCCTGTCAACCACCAAGTCTCCATTAGTTTCCTTGCTACTCAAGGCTTTACATGCATCTTGAACCTTAAGAGCATACAGGTTTTTTTCTCGTGAACAAATCTATTTCACCTGTCTAGTGATGATGTGTCTAAGGAAAAACTTTCCCTTACTGAAGACTACATTGTCGCCTCTATCTTCTAGCATCACAAATGACACCAAGTTTCTCTACAATCCTAGTACATACTAGACATTGGTAAAGGTAAGGTGAGCTCCATGCTCCCTCTGAAAAATAATCATGCCTACACCTGAGACACTATACATCTCATCATTACCCATCACTATGAGTATCTGGAAATCTTTCTCCTCCAATGTACTCAACAAACTCTTGTCGCCGATCATGTGGAAAGAAGCTCCATTATCAAGAAACCAACCAATTCCCACCATGGCTGAAACCATGCATGCGAAGAGTGTGAAATCCAACTCAAACTGTGAAGCAAGTGCCTCACCTTTAGATCCTTCCCCAGACCCCTTCTTGGATTTCATTCGTGGACAATTTGTAGCATAATGGCCCACCTCATGACAATGAAAGCATCGCACTTTCGATTTGTCAACCTTCTTCCCATCATTGGAAGAACTAGATTCAGAAAGAGAAAATTTCTCCTTCCCCTTCTTCACCTTACTGGCTAAGGCATAGTTCTCCTCATCATGCATGGATGAAGAACTGTCTCTTGTGCTCCATCTGATCTCCTCCTCATCAAATCCAACCATAGTCGTTCCCAATCTAGTAGTTTCTCCCTTCCATTAACCAACTCTTAGGAAGGCCAAGGAGTGCTAGACTCACCATATCCTCATCCAATGTCACGACCCCTACACTTGAAATCTCGTCCCTACATGTGATGAGCTTGGTCTAATACATAGAGATCGCCTCATCCCTTTCACACTTGATCTTTCGAATTTTGTCCTTCAGTGATAGCTTTCTCTGATCATTGCTATTCTAATATAAATCTTTCAATGTTTTCCACATTGAATGCAGAGTCTCCTTCCCATGGAGGCTCAAGACAATGTAATCTCACACTCCCTCCAAGAGAATTCTCCTAACTCTAGCCACACACTTCCTCCATTCCACCTGCTCAGTCTTGTCAATAGGCTTAGGGATTTCTTGATCAATGAAATCCTTAAGGCCATTATCTTCCAAAATTGCCTCCACGTGATCCTTCCAAGTTATATAGTTTGAGCTTCCATCAAGGGCATACTGAAGCCTCAAAACATAGAACACCATCGATGAAATAGATGTGACAAGAACTTGAGATCTATATCCCGAATAACAAACTTCAATTTTCTCCTACTAGTATATTATTCTTGCTTGATCACCTATGCTCTGATACGATGTAGAAATTTTCTACAAATCAGCTAGCTCAGATACCATGTAGAATTTTTTCTACAAATCAACTAGCTCTAATACCATGTAGAAATTTCACCTGTAGAATAAACCAATATATGCAATGTCCTAAAGCATAATACTTGTTCTACTTCTTCAAAACATTAAGCGGAAGCATAATCAAATTCATGAGCAACATCAAGTAGAAACATGCATAAATGATCAAGAGAAATAATCACACATAACATAAGATATATCCAGGGGAAAGCACCAGCATAAAACCCCAACCATGTATTATCAATCAAGTGTAGATCCTCAACAACATACAAAAGGAATCAGCTCAATAACTATCCTTCTCTCTCTGTAATCAGAATATCCTGATGATATTCAATCAGAAGATGAAAATCATGGACTACCTAGGCCTCATTATATAGGCTGAAAATTGGCCTAATCATACTTACTGTCACCTTAGGTCCACTTATGTAGCCATAGAAGAAAATAGATTTCTTCCTCATGCAAGGAATACTTACTAGAAATATCCTAGCATCTGATAGTACACTGTCCCACATCTGGTCTCAACTAGGTCTCTGACAAAACTAACATGCAACAGTTATCCATGCGTGAATCCTCAGTTATCTAAAATAATAGTTGTCACATGCATGCAAGCATTAACAAACTATATTTTATTATTTTAACAACTTGTTAAAATAATCTAACTGGACTTGACTAGTTAGAACTAAGTCAATTGATTCTCTCATTATAGAACTCATACTTATTCCTTCAATTGGTGGAGAAAATTAAGGATAAATTCCTCAATTAGTGGGAGAACTGATGTGCATGCTCACAAAGACTTCAAATTCGAATTTCCTTAACTAATTAACTCAATTGAATTAACTAATTAATATTTCTAGCTGCTGTTAAGACCAAAATTAGTTTTACTTCCTATAGATGGACCAGGGACTGCTATAAATAGGAAGGGACCCAGAAATGTTATTAGAAATTTCTATTTTTTGTTAGTTTCACCTCTCACCCAATGTGGCCAATGACCTCACTAGCCAAACTTCTATTTTTACACATGATATTTTTAGCAGGTCTATTTTTAGGACGTTCTAAATTTAACATTTCTTGTTGCACATTTTTCAACAATCCCTCTCAACAAGAAAGTGTTTCTCTCAAACCCAATCCTATAACTCTGGAATGTTCTGCATGCAACACATCTACCCCATCCACTTGCTCCAAGAACACTTGGAACAAAAACACTCCCAACTAACCAGTCTGTTAGGCTAGGAACATACTCTGATGCTGAAGCTCTACCAGTTGCTGACAAGTGCTCCCTCTTTGACATCTATGCTACTGCAACATCTCCATGCATCTCGCACCATTGCCAACCTCTCTGTGCCACCTAGCACTGTGCAAAACACTTGTGCCTCTCGCATTGCCGCAGCCTGCTTGCTATGCTCTGCCATGGGATTCCCTGCACTATCGCTCTCTATGCTACTCCATCCACATCTGTCTCTACCCAATCAGTCAGTTCTTGCTACTCTACATCGAGGCTCCTGTAGCAAGGTCTCATCCAAGAGGTTGGGTACCACAAGGATCCTGCCCCTCCTCCTTTAGATGATCAATCCACATCACCCCACCTCCTACCTGGAGGTATGGCTGCATGTGATCCCTCTGCCCACCTGGCTCAAAGTTTCCCCATACTGAAGGTCTCTGCATGAGTAGATGTCTATACTCAATCTCCACTCAGCTTCCCCTGTTGTGGTTGCTCCACAACCTCCTGAAGCTGCTGCACCAATCGTGGCTCCTCCACAATTGTCTGAGAGTTCTCCTGGCTCTACATGTTGAGAGGTAATATACCCTCCCTGTCAACCACCAAGTCTCTGTCAGTTTCCTTGCTACTCAAGGCTTTGCATGCATCTTGAACCTCAAGAGCATACAGGTTCTTGACCCGTGAACAAATCTGCTTCACCTGTCTAGTGATGATTATTCTAAGCAAAAGCTTTCCCTTACTGAAGACTACATCATCGCCTCTGTCTTCCAGCATCGCGAACGACACCAAGTTTCTCTTCAATCCTAGTACATACTTGACATTGGTCAAGGTAAGGCGAGCTCCATGCTCCCTCTAAAAAATAACCATTCCTACACCTGAGACACTATACCTCTCATCATTACCCATCGCTATGTGTATCTCGAGATATTTCTCCTCCAAAGTATTGAACAAACTCTTATCGTCGGTCATGTGGAAAGAAGCTCCACTATCAAGAAACCAACCACTTCCCACCATGGATGAAACCATTCATGTGAAGAGTGTGAAATCCAACTCAAACTTTGAAGCAAGTGCCTCACCTTCAAATAATTCCCTGAAACCCTTCTTGGATTTCCTCCATGGCTAAGTTGCAGCATAATGGCCCACCTCATGACAACGAAAGCATCACACTTTCGATTTGTCAACCTTCTTCCCATCATTGGAAGAACTAGATTCGGAAAGAGAATCCTTCTCCTTCCCCTTCTTCACCTTACTCGCTAAGACACAGTTCTCCTCATTATGCATGGATGAAGAACTGTCTCTCGTGCTCCATCTGACCTCCTCCTACATCAAATCCAACCATAGTCATTCCCAATCTGGCAGCTTCTCCCTTCCATTCATCGAGTCTTGGTAGCTATGCTAGCTCTTAGGAAGGCCAAGGAGTGCTAGACTCACCATATCCTCATCCGATGTCACGACCCCTACACTTGCAAGCTCATCCTTGCATGTGATGAGCTTGGTCAGATACATAGAGATCGCCTAATCCATTTCACTCTTGATCTTTCAAAGTTTGTCCTTCAGTGCCAGCTTCCACTGATCACTACTATTCTAATATAAATATTTCAATGTTTCCCACATTTCATGCAGAGTCTCCTTCCCATGGAGGTTCGAGACAATGTGATCTCGCACTCCCTCCAAGAGAATTCTCCTAGCTCTAGCCACACGCTTCCTCCATTCCACCTGCTCAGTCTTGTGAGTAGGCTTAGGGATTTCTTGATGAATGAAATCATTAAGGCCATTATCTTCCAAAACTGCCTCCATGTGATCCTTCCAAGCTATATAGTTTGAGCTACCATCAAAGGCATACTCAAGCCTCAAACCATAGAAGGCCATCGATGAAATAGATGTGATAAGAAATTGAGATCTATATCCTAAATAATAAAATTCAAATTTCTCCTGCTAGTATATTGTTCTTCATTGATCACCTGTGCTCTGATACCATGTAGAAATTTCACCTATAGAACAAACTGATATATGTAATGTCCTAAAGCATAATACTTGTTCTACTTCTACGAAACATTAAGCAGAAGCATAATCAAATTCATGAGCAACATCAAGTAGAAACATGAATAATTGATCAAGAGAAATAATCACACATAACACAAGATATATCCAAGGGAAAGCACCAACATAAAACTCCAACCATGTATTATCAATCAAGTTTAGAACCTCAATAGCATACAAAAGGAATCAACTCAATAGCTATCCTGCTCTCTCTGTAATCAGAAGATCCTGATGATCTTCAATCAGAAGATGAAAATCATGCACTACCTAGGCCTCATTATATAGGTTGAAAATTGGCCTAAGCATACCTGATGTCACCTTAGGTCCACCTACATAGTGATAGAAGAAAATAGATTTCTTCCTCATGCAAGGAATACTTACTAGAAATATCCTAGCATCTGATAGTACATTGTCCCACATCTGATCTCAACTGGGTGTCTAACAGAACAGACATGCAACAGTTATCCATGAGTGAATCCTCAGTTATCTAAAATAATAGTTGTCACATGCATGCAAGCATTAAAAAACGATATTTTATTATTTTAACAACTTGTTAAAATAATCTAACTGGACTTGACTAGTTAGAACTAATTCAACTGATTCTCTCATTATAGAACTCATACTTATTCCCTCAACTAGTGGAGGAAATTAAGGATAAATTCCTTAATCAGTGGGACAACTCATGTCCATGCTCACAAAGACTTCAAATTCGAATTTCCTTAAGAAATTAACTCAACTGAATTAATTAATTACTATTTCCAACTACTGTTAAGACCAAAATTAGTTTTACTTCCTATAGATAGACTAGGGATTGCTATAAATAGGAAGGGACCAAGAAATGCTATTTTTATAACTTTCTATTTTTTGGCAGTTTCACCTCTCACCCAATGTGGCTAATGACCTCACTAGCCAAACTGCTATTTTTAGTAGGTCTATTTTTAGCAAATTCTAAATTTAACATTTCTTGTTGCACATTTTTAAACATGAACCTCATCTCATGCCCTATTCTTACCTTATGCTTACCAATTTTCTTGACCACATGCAGTCCCTTAGGAGCATTTTCTTAACCAGCGCATTTATTGTTCAACTCCTACAATCCTTTCATGGCCTTGCTATCGCATAGCAGCTTCATGCAGGTCTCCAAAAAGGTAGTAAGCATGGACGGGTCCATTTCTTCAGACTGCTTATCTTGACTTCCTGAGGTAAAAGCCTCAGAGAATTTTTTCTTCGCTTCCATGAAGGTTTCCTTCATGCACTCTAAATCAAAGGAAACCTCCTTTTCTGGAGCTTTGTGGACCCATTAACATTCTTCAAGTCAATTTGTCTTATCCTATGCGGTCATCATTCCACTATGCAGCGCAATATTCACATTAGGATCTTCTTCGTGGGGTTTAGTCCTCATCATCTGCAGGGTCTAGGTAGGCTGCCAAGGTTGCGTCCCCTTTTCCTGCATCTTAGTTATTAATACAGTGTAGTCTTCTGTCATGTGGTTAAACTGAGTACAGTATCATCATGATAGGCGCGTTGGGTTTGTACACTCCCGTGCGTAGTGTCCTCACCCTCCACAATTTTAGTAAATAACTTGTCCCCAACCTTTCGCAAGTCCTCCTCCACCTCGGCCTCGTCCGTGCCCCTGATATCCTCATTGCACTCCCCCAACGCCTTGATCTGGAGGCTGAGACTCTATCTGCATCCAATACACGAGCATTATCTCCATCATTAACTCATAATTATGACAGTTGCACTCATCGTGACCCACCAATTTACAGAAGTTGCAGAAGAGTTGTTGCGATGTCTATACAAATTTTTGCAGCAAGTGACAATTATATGTCACATGTTTTCCAGCTACCTGACATATAGCACACTGCAGCACAGGCCCCGTACTTGGCTCTACTTGAGATTCTAGCCTTAGAGGCATCAACACTCTGCCTACAACATAATTCATGAATACAGGGTATTGATCTTTATCATGCCCTTGGATCTTACATTTCAGACACCAAACTTCTTTGTGAACCTCTAGCTGAGCCACTCTATCCTTCTTCAAACTTTGGAATTCTAGGCAAAGATTCTGCAACTCCACGTGAATCTATTGAACTCCCAAAGAAGCATCTTAATCGGTATATTATGGAGTCTCATCACAATCTCCAGGGCTTCCGCTTCGGTACCAATCTTTTGTTGTGATAAAGAAACACTTAAATGAGACAAGAACGAAGCCATGAACCATTTGCAGTGTTTCCCATTTATAAGATTCATGTTAACTTCATGGATCTTGCATTTTAGTCTTTGATCAAGCTCCCAGGGTGTCTCGCACAGCTTCATCATGATTTCCTTGAATCCAACAATTGATTGCGCTTCATACTCGGGCCTACTGAATTCCTTATTCAGCGCAATCTGAATGTCTGCCAACACAACCGTCGAGTTATTAGTGCAATACATAATGTACCACATTAACACACAATCCTGTAAGGCAGTAACTAGCATTTCTTTCTTCATCTAATCATCTGTAATATTTTGGGGTATCCATATGGCCTTCGTGACGAACTTTAGGTCCTCATTTCCCAAGCCCTTGAAAACAGGCAACTTTACTGCATTCACTATATTGAACGGTGGCAGAGGTGGTGGAAGTGTGGGCAAAGGTGTATGATGAGTAGGTAAAGATGGATATGGTGTGGGCAGATGGGGTATTCGTGGGAACCCTTGCCTTATTAAATCGATAGTGCTCTGCGATGAAGCCTTTGCTGCTCCTTCCTCATCACTTAGAGGAGGCTCAATCAACAGGCTATATTCAAGACCTATTCTCCCTCTATCCCTAAATAACTTTCCACTTTGCATAGCTCCAAACATCAAGGTAATTGCATAACCTACTTTTAACACAAGAGCATTTTAATCCAAGTATTCAACGATCTTAAATGCTTATCTCATAGTTCCTTGAAGAAGTGTCGATCTACTTCGTTGTGACTGAAGTATCGACTGTGAATTCTATAATAAACCATCTGATGATACGATCAAGCTAGTGATCAACGATGCGCGCGATCTTACCTTCAGAGGCTTACAATCTCTGCACTGTTTCCGGGAAAACTAGTGTCCATTTGATCTGCTAGTCCCACTAAGACGAGTAGCTATCTTAGAAACAGACAATAAAAAGTAACTTGTGTTTTCCTTTATGGATGATAGATAAGAGAGAAGTAGAGAGCACCAACCTTAATATTTCGCTTGGCTCCTTGTTTGTTTCCTCTCTCCTTTGATAAAGCTTACTGCTCCTTTCTCACTTGTCCCGCTTCAAAGAACATCTGTGGAGGCAAAGCAACAAAGCACCATCAAAGCATAGAGATCTAGGATACCATAAACAATGTAGAATCAGAAGTACATGAACCATAAAATTGCATTCAGAAATACAAGATTCACAAATACACAAGTATATGGAGTGTCCTGCGGAAAGAGTTATTTTTGCAGACAAATCTAACCTCCCTAGAAGCCTAAGACTTTCTAGTGACAAACAAGACAATTAAGAGAAATCCTTCTCCAAACATGCATTATCATACAAGAAACCAAGTGTTTTTCGATCCTACCTGAAGTCCAACGCTGTTGTAGTAGTCTAGCCT
>APFE030664735.1:46052-67981 GCA_000404065.3 Pinus taeda
TTACAGGAGTACGCACCATCCCTTGACTTACAGAGCGTACAAGTACGCAGGTACAATGAGCTTGGGATGCGTACACGCAGGCAAGGTAGAGAGAACCTGCGTACCCAGAGATAAACATGATTTTTATTGACTTTCTCTCTTTCTTAAAGTTTGACATGGAGAGCAGAGGTATTAGGCTTGACAAGGAGGATAATATGACTATTGATGGAGCCATATTAACTGCAGATAGTCATGGTGACAATTTTTAGTGTAACATGGAGGAAAACTAAAATAACTTTATTTATAGTGGAAGTAGAAAAGAGGATTACAACCTAGCTGTCTAATCTAGCATCATCCTCCCAGCATGAAAGCCCTCTTCACCTCATGAGAAGAAATATCACCCAACAATACAATGTCTTAAAGAGAAACCAACAACACTTCCTTACAAATTACAAAATTCTAGCCTTTAGATCTCTGTGATGAGGGATCCATATATAGATATTTGCAGGGGGGTGAGTCAGCTTCTGGGCTTTTGATTAGTGTCATTTCACTGATAGTTCTTGGTTCCACTTGGACAAGGAGCAGTTTGTTTGGGTCAGTTTTGACCAGTTCTGAGTAGTTTTTCAAGTGGAACTTCTTAGAAATGATGTAATCAGTTGACCATGATCTTTAGGGTATGAAACAAAACTTTTAGTTGTTTAAGAGCCCTTGGTTTATCGACATATGTGATTGGGGTTACAGTGCCCAAATATGTCTATAATAGTTGCCCTATAAAGCATGAGGTCATAAATCTTCTGATGTCGGATGAAATGCTTTATCATGAGGATTTGAGGTTTTTCGAATTGGAAGGTGACCTGTAATAAGATATAATACAATACATTATCTTCATATTATTTTCATGATCTAGCTGAGGCAGACATTCCCATGCTCAGCTTTATAAATTCATTTTCATGTACATAGGACAGACAATCATCTGCTGTTGCAGACTGGTGATTCTTGTAGAGCCATCATCCTTTAGCTTGGATGATCATCTGTGTAGCTATGGAGTACATCTGATATCTTTATTTTCCTAAATATATCGCAGCCCATATGGATGAAACTAGATCTGGGGTCTTCAAGCTCGTTCAATCTTTTCCCGATGTACAAGTTGATCCATGTGAAAAGATGTTCTGGAGTCAAACATTGAAAGACATCGCCTGATTACCAGCTAATGATGTAAGCTGTTAACAGGCACGAGAGGAATCATCGATAATGATAATGACCCTCAAGGTACTATAGTACAATTCATGTGGTGTGAATATATGAGTCGATGTCGAACACGACGTAAAACCTTTTAGTCGAAGACCATTGATGTAAACCTGTCACCAGAAGTGAGAAACTTGCCATTAAGGCATGCAAGCTTCAAAGTATTGAAAGCGTTGTTCCTAAGTCAACTTCTTGGATAATGAGCTAATGTTGACAAGAAGTGACCCGTCATACGAGGGCCTTAATGAATTCCACATCTACGACATGAAACAAAGCAAATAATTTTGTGGAGGTGAAAACAATCTAATGATACAAGGTTCAGGAATGGCAGTCATGAAAAATGGAGAGTGAAGGTATTGCAATGGATGAGGTGTTAGCCAGGTTGGTGAATTCTCTTAGCGACTTCTCTTGAACATATCGGTGACACTGAAATGGATTGGTAGCGTTAACCCCAAAAATGGATGGTACGGAGGACCAATGGTGATGTCGCCGGTGAATGGAATAACCCAACCCGACTCAATCATGGTGATGGAGTGAAAGTGTCATGTTCAAGAGCAACCTGCTATCAATGAAGTTTTTCAATTTCTCTTCCCTTTTTCCCAGTCATTACTAACCAATACCTCTTATTTTTGTCAAGCTTGAGGAGGATAACATATGCTTGTTCTATAATTTTCCCTTCGAGCAAACCTGTCACTATGTTTTAGCGAGCTTAGCGACAGTGAAACTCACTCTTGTCCGGATGGAAAAGTTTGTTGCTATTGTTTTAACAAGTTTAACGACAAATATAACTCGGTCCTTTTCATGTTTTTAGAGTTTGAAAAGTGACGAAAAGGAAACTTCAGCAGTCCTTTTTCCTGGCATAATCCCTTAAGTCCGAAAAAAGTATAAAATAATACGAAAGGGATGACTTTTCAATAGTTTTAGCGAGCCGAAAAAGACAAGTGCTCGATCTTTTTGTGGAATGATCCCTCAAGTCCAAAAGGATTACAATGTAGAGGAGGGATGGTGCTTCCCTTTACTTTAACGAGCTGGAAAGGCCAGTAGCTCAACAATCTTTTCATATTTTACGAGTCAAAAAAGAGCTTAAAAGAGACTCGCTTTTGAGGAATGAGTGGTGTTTTCGGGTATGTTAGATTCATTCTTTGCAGCCTTCTTCAAGTGATCAAACATGCTCTTAGACAAGTGATTTTAAGGTGTCAAGGTCAAATTTTATCATTTCAGTGAGTCTTCAAGTAAAATTTGGTCACTAGGCATTAAGTCTGGGGTTTGATTTTACCCTTGTTAAATTTGTCCAAATGATGTCCCATGTCACCATTCAGCTGAGTCTACCATCATTCAAAGGGTTTTCATCATCATGTCAAGCTCCATTGGGTCATTTCACACCTTGTTCATGTTTCAGTTGCACCTATGGCAAGGTTCATTTCCCTCTTCTAGGGTTTTGAAGCTAATTTCTCTTGGATGGTCAAATCATCGGAAAACTTGTATCCTGATGTTCATACACCTTCCCATATCCCTAAAATACCTTATCAAACACTTCCCATCACTGAGATCCCCCAAAATTCCTCATTTTCACATAAACGCTAGTTTCTAGCTACAACCTGGCAATTTTCTATGGTTGGGCCTGTGTTTTTCCTTTTTTGACCCCTTCCCCTCACTCAATTTCTGAGATTCCAATTTTCCCTACTTCCTCCCATCCCTCCACACTTCCCAAAATTTCCTCAATAATTTAGAAGCTCCCTATCCCCTTCATTTCGCTTCATTACGGCAAATCCCTTGTCCCACACATCGGGATATGTTTCTCTCAAATAATGTTTCTAAGCAATGGAAGATGGATTTGGAAAAAATGAAAGCGGCTTTTGTTTACAACAGAACAGGGAAGAAAAAACTCCTTCACTTTTTACACAGGTGTCAAGGTTTTGAAGAAATGTCAAAAATATAATTGTCTCCGGAGAATTGATGCACCTCTGGAGCGACCTCAGGAAAATCAAGTTTTCTCCTATATCGGTTGGCCAAATGACTTGTGGGATGATCCAAATGATACCTAGAGACAAGTAGCTTTCCAATGAGCTATCATGACCTCAATTGGGAGTTGAGAAAGGCATTCAAAAGTTGACTGTAACAGCACTCTGCCTTTAGACAACGTCATTTGGCACAGTTCAACCCGTCGTGGGAGATTTGATATTTGACAGAGCAAATGAACTCCAAATAGAACAATTCCAGTTGGATTGGAAATTAGATACACAAATCTTTGCAATGAGCTACCCCAAGCTCAATTTTGGGTTGAGAAAGAGATTCCAAAGTTGCCCGCAACAGCACTCTGCCTTGAGGCAACTTCATCTCGCACAGTTTGACCAGTCTTGGGAGATTTGATTTTTGACAGGGAAAATGAACTCAAAATCAAAACATTCTAGTGGGGTTGGAAAGTAGATAGGACAATATTTCCAACGCGCTATTCTATGCTCAATTGGGACATTGGAAAGACCTCCAAAAGTCACCTGGAAAAGAGCGCGATGCACAGGAGGAGTAGCGCGGCGGTTTTATAAATATCTTCACTCCATATGGTCAGTTATACAAGTGGCAAAGGAAGGCAAAGGGTTAACCAAGCCATTTGTCATGTTTGTGGTGCTACACCTGTAGCTGATGGTTGGCTCTCCACCTTCATTTGGTGACCCTTGGTCGTTCTATCTCTTCATAGCACATTCTATATATTGTATGCAAACCATTTGCAAAGAAGTTGGTGAGTTGGCTTGTAACTTCTGGGGGACTGTGGGAAAGAAACTTTGTTTATGCATTGCATATTTTTACAGAGAATTAATGAAAGGCAGCAGCTCTATTTCATGAGATTCCTGTGGTTGTGAGTGTGGCAAGTGTTTCTCTTATGTTTCATATGTATCTTGTTATGTTTCATAGTTCATTTCACATTCATTTCTGGTGAAGTTTTTCGAGTGAGATCAGGTAGAATTCAATTCTATTTCTCTACCTGTGGGAAAATTTCATGTGTAGTGTTTTATTCTTCTGTTGAAAAGGATTCATGTTATCCATGCCCTTTTCACCTTCTTAATCAATCCCTCCATTCCTTTGTTATGTTCCATAGTTTCCTTTTGTATTCATTTCTGGTGAAATTTTTCGAGTGAGATCGGGTAGAATTCAATTTTATTGCTCTACCTGTGGGAAAATTTCATATACAGTGTTCATTCTTCTGTTGAAAAGGATTCATGTCACCCATGCCCTTTTCACCTTCTTAATCAATCTTTCCATTCTGCCATATTTTAAAACTAAATTGCTATGCTTTCAGCCTACCTTGCCTCACGAAATAATCTTTGCCTTCATGTTTTAAGTTCTCTGTTCATTGAGGTCCAGTGGTCCCATAATATCCCAGAAACACAGTCATTCACAAAAATCACTCCTTATATTCATTTCCACTTACTAACCTAAGATAAATAGTTCATTTGAAAGTCATCTCAGTCCTTTTCGTTCATCTATTCACTGAGTGTGACCCGAAGAGTGCCCTCTCCTGTTCTGGTAGGGCTAGCTACCAGACTGAGCGTGGTTTGTGGTTACCCTGAATTTTTCTTTCCTTCAGCCTGAGGCAGATTTAGGTGCTAACATAGTGGCGAATCCACTGGGGAAGAAAACCGTTTTCTTGTAGATTGTCTTGCCCCAGGACATATCTCAAGCTCAGATCTGATGGTTGATGGTGAACAACAATTAGACATAAGAAGATGGCTGTAATCATTCACCTGGCGACTCCATTCACTGAAGAAACCAGCAATCAATGCTTCATGGTGACTCCACTATAGAGGGATCAGTAGCTTTGAGATTTTTTAAAGATGGATCGGATTGCAAGAAGATACACTCCCATGAGCCGAGATCACATTCTAGGCTTTCCAAATAAAATTCCGAAGGTAGATTGGTCAAAGAATCTGCCTATGTTTAAAGATGATGGTAAGAAGGACGCTACTTTACATCTAGTTTGATTTCACATGCATATTCACAAGTTGAAGGTTGATTTTCCTGAAGATTGCTTAATGAAGATATTCATGGCCACTCTAGAAAGTAAAGCCCAATCTTGGTATGAAAATTTGCCCGTTGCTTGTATTTACAGTTCAAAGGATTTTCATGACCTGTTCATTGAAAGATATAAAGACTCTTATCCATCATTGAATCTAGTTCATGATTGTTGCAAGCATGCTTATGGTTTTATTGAGAGCCTTGAAAAATATTATGGGGAGGATAATTTTATGGATCATTGGATCATGGAAGCCCTGTATGAAATTCCCTTTCAACAGCATAAATACGATCATGAAAATTTGCAGCATGACCAAGATTGTAGTATGGTGGAAAATGAAGGAATTTTGCATCTTGACAGTCAACATGAATTACATGAAATGGATCAGCAGTATGAGGAAAATTTATATACTCCTTCGCTTGAAAATATTGAAGACAATGATTGTTTGAGCAAAAGAAAACAAAGGGTCTTATCTCCTTTGTCTGAAGAAGAGATAGATCAGCTCTTGTAAGGTCATGTTCCAACTCAAGCTAAAGCAGATTTGCAGTGCACACATGGTCAAGAAAGTGTTGGTGAAACTTCTTCCTATTTTGAAAAGGATGACAATCCGGTGAACATCTTAATAGATCAACAAGTTGAAGAATTCCATATGGCTGAAAGTGATGAAAGAAAAAGTGTCATTTCAAATTCTTCCATAGAAGAAGACAAAGTTTTGGGTCCAAATGTTCTCATGTCATCAGGACAAAGCCTTCATGAAGAGGTAATCCAATCAGCTCATGGACAACAAGATGAGAACTTTGTTCAAGTAAGTGAAAAGCTTTCTTTGGATGAATTTATGGTAGATGATAAAAGTGTTAGTGTTGGGTTTCAAGAATCATCCGAAGTTGCTTTTCTCATGATTGATGAATGTGATGAATGTAATGAGAATATGGCTGTCATATCATGTCAAGATGATCAAAAATATATTCAGACTGTAGAAGACCAGAGCAATCAAAATTTCCATTCAGATTCTTTTTCATATGTCTCATGTCTTGAAATGCTCTTTGAAGAGGAAATCAGCTCATCTACTGGTTCAGAATGTTTTGAGGACCAGGAACATATTGAAGTACATCATGAAGGAATATCATAATCAAAAGAAAAATACATCTTGTTTCTTCAACAGGAGGTAAATCTTCACGTTTTTTATGATCCAATGGCAAATCTGTTACAGTCAACAGTGAAGGTCATTATTGCAGTATTCAGTGATGAAGGAGATAATGGCCAATTATTTTTTTGGATGCCCAGTTACCAGCATCAATTGTTGACCAGAAGATCTGATTGGAAGAATCAGTCAAGAAGCCATCTTCTTGATTGGTTACATTGGCAGTTTGATATAATTTGATGATGTATAGTCTTGTAAAAAAATAAAGGTGGTCATGTACTAGCACCAAGCTTTAAGTTTTAATTTCAGTCAAGTTTCTTTAGTCATGTTAGTTTGCATTGAGTCAGTTTGAGTCAAGTTTCATGTCAATAAATTGAGTCATGTTGGTTTGTAGGAATAATGGACTCCATAGCCCAATGGACAAAAGGCACTATCTAGCTCTTCCAGAGATCTGTTGTTCTTGGCACCTCCAAGGAGCTACCATCCCCCATTAGAGCCAATGTTAGATTCAGTCTTTGCAGTCTTCTTCCAGTGATCAAACATGCTCTTACAAAAGTGATTTTAAGGTGTCAAGGTCAAATTTTATCATTTCAGTGAGTCTTCAAGTAAAATTTGGTCACTAGGCATTAGGTCTGGGTTTTGATTTTACCCTTGTTAAATTTGTCCAAATGATGTTCCATGTCACCATTCAGCTGAGTCTACCATCATACATAGGGTTTTCATCATCATGTCAAGTTCCATTGGGTCATTTCACACCTTGTTCATCTTTCAGTTGCACTTATGGCAAGGTTCATTTCCCTCTCCTAGGGTTTTGAAGCTAATTTCTCTTGGATGGTCAAATCATTGGAAAACTTGTATCCTGATATTCATACACCTTCCCCTATCCCTAAAATACCTTATCAAACACTTCCCATCACTGAGATCCCCCAAAAGTCCTCATTTTCGCATAAATGCTAGTTTCTTGCTACAACCTCGCAATTTTCTATGGTTGGGCCTGTGTTTTTCCCTTTTGGACCTCTTCCCCTCACTCAATTTATGAGATTCCACTTTTCCCTACTTCCTATCATCCCTCCACACTTCCCAAAATTTCCTCAAGAATTTAGAAGCTCCCTATCCCCTTCATTCTGCTTCATTCCGGCAAATCCCTTGTCCCACACATCGGGATATGTTTCACTCAAATAATGTTTTTGAGCAACGGAAGATGGATTTGGAAAAACTGAAAGAGGTTTTTGTTTACAACCGAACAAGGAAGAAAAAACTCCTTCAATTTTTACACAAGTGTCATGGTTTTGAAGAAATGTCAAAAATATAATTGTCTCAGGAGAATTGATGCACCTCTGGAGCGACCTAGGGAAAATCAAGTTTTATCCTAGTTTAGTTGTCCAAATGACTTACTTGATGATCCAAATGATAACTAGAGACACGTAGCTTTTCAATGCGTGATCATGAGCTCAATTTGGAGTTGAGGAAGAGATTCAAAAGTTGACTGTAACAGCACTCTGCCTTTAGACAGCCTCATTTGGCACAATTCGACCAGTCTTGGGAGATTTGATATTTGACAGAGTCAATGAACTCCAAATAGAAAAATTCTAGTTTTATTGGAAATTAGACACAACTATATTTCCAATGAGCTACCCTGAACTCAATTTGGGGTTGAGAAAGACATTCAAAAGTTGCCCACAACAGCACTCTTCCTTTACGCAGCCTCATCTGGCATAGTTTGACAAGTTTTGGGAGATTTGATTTTTGACAGGGAAAATTAACTCCAAATCAAAAAATTCTGGTGGGATTGGAAGGCAGACAGGACAGGCTTTCCAACGAGTTATTCTATGCTCAATTTGGACATCCAGAAGGCCTCCAAACGTCACCCGGAAAAGAGTACGATGCACAAGAGGAGGAGCGCGACGGTTTTATAAATATCTTCACTCCATATGGTCAGTTATATAAGTGGCAAAGGAAGGCAAAGGGTTACCCAAGCCATTTGTCATGTTTTTGGTGCTACACCTGTAACTGATGGTTGGCTCTCCACCTTCATTTGGTGACCCTTGGTCGTTCTATCTCTTCATAGCACATTCTATATATTGTATGCAAACCATTTGAAAAGAAGTTGGTGGGTTGGCTTGTAACTTCTGGGCGACTGTGGGAAAGAAACTTTGTTTTTGCATTGTACATTTTTACAGAGAATTAATGAAAGGCAATGGCTCTGTTTCATGATATTCCTCTGGTTGTGAGCGTAGCAGGTGTTTCTCTTATGTTTCATATGTATCTTGTTATGTTTCATAGTTCATTTCGCATTCATTTCTGGTGAAGTTTTTCGAGTGAGATCAGGTAGAATTCAATTCTATTGCTCTACCTGTGGGAAAATTTTATGTGCAGTGTTTCATTCTTCTGTTGAAAAGGATTCATGTTGTCCATGCCCTTTCACCTTCTTAATAAATCTCTCCATTCCTTTGTTATGTTCCATAGTTTCCTTTCGTATTCATTTCTGGTGAAATTTTTCGAGTGAGATCAGGTAGAATTCAATTTTATTGCTCTACCTGCGGGAAAATTTCATATACAGTGTTCATTCTTCTGTTGAAAAGGATTCATGTCACCCATGCCCTTTTCACCTTCTTAACCAATCTTTCCATTCCGCCATATTCTAAAACTAAATTGCTATGCTTTCAGCCTACTTTGCCTCACGAAATAATCTGTGCCTTCATGTTTTAAGTTCTCTGTTCATTGAGGTCCAGTGGTCCCATAACATCCCAGAAACCCAGTAATTCACAAAAATCACTCCTTATATTCATTTCCACTTACTAGCCTAAGATAAATAGTTCGTTTGAAAGTCATCTCAGTCCTTTTCGTTCATCTATTCACTGAGTGTGACCCGGAGAGAGCCCTCTCCTGTTCTAGTAGGGCTAGCTACCAGACTGAGCATGGTTTGTGGTTACTCTGAATTTTGCCTTCCTTCAGCCTGAGGTAGATTTAGGTGCTAACAGGGTAGCAACTAGTTTCAGGTAAGTTTGGAACTTCTCAAACATGGCAATGTAAAAGGGGTGGCTAACAGAATCACTCGTCGTAGCTGTTCCTCAAAATGGTAAACAATCAAGTGGAGGCGTATGATCAGCTAAAAGAGTGGAGGTGATGATAAGAACACGACCAAGGCTGAAAAGGCTGATAGCAATGCAATCACAAAGGTTATTTACTGAAAGGCAGGTTTATTTTTTAATGAGCTTGAACCTTGTGCCAACATGTGCTCAGTGGCGGGTTTATTTTTTAGTGAGATTGAACCTTGTGCCAACATATGCTCAGTGCTAAGTTTATTTTTTAACGAGCTTGAACTTTGTGAAAACATTGCTCGCTCTAGTTGTCTTTAAAGATGTCTCTTATTAGTAGGTTCATTTTTTTATGAGCTTGCCCCATGCAAAACATTGCTCAGACCTTTTGTGTGCAGGATAGAAGCGACCAACCATAGAACTAACTACACTAAGAGTTAATGAACTACTGAGGTTAGGAAGGATAGTTTCTGAAAAAACATTTCCTTTTCTTTTTCAGGGCCACCGACAAAGGTGAATGGTGGATCAGACCAATCACCTAACCTAAGCAGTTGAACTAAAAGTTAGGCTAAAATACTATGAGGTTAGAGTTACGCTGGTCACTTTTTACTTGCATAAAAAAGGTTTGCATGCCCCTAGGTGTTGAGAAAACAAGAAATTCTAGTTCCATTATGGAAGTTCTTGCATTTAAGCAAGATCATTTTGTCTACGAAGCAGACAAAACACTTCCTCAGCTCTCTCCATCGAAATAGACAAAGGTGAATGGTGTGAGCTTCCAATCACATAATGTGCGAGGAGATCTTGTTCTATATTGATCCCATATCGTACACGGAAATGGAGTTTTAGAGTAGTCATATAACCTACAATGAGGAGATCTTGTTCCAGACTAATCCCATATCCTACACGAAAATGGCATTTCAAACTAGTCATATAACCTACAAGGAAATCTATTTTTTTCATCTGGGTCACCTATTGAAGTAGACCAGTGTGCATGCCCCCTAAGCTTCGTCACATTCACTGAATTACTCACGGTAATTAGGTGGATGAACTAGAGGTTGAAGAGATGTTCCCTGTGCAAAGAGACCATTTAGGGATGGTGTTTGACTCGTAGTCGTGTTTGAACCAGGAAACAAAAGTTGGTCAACAAGTTGTACCATTCTACCTTCATATAGGAAACACATCACCCGAAAGAGTGAGGAAACAATAGCTCCCATGTTGTAAACATAGTCATGCCCAAGGAGTATATTTTAATCTAGTGGCCCTTAGACTACCATCACATTCAAATGAATGATTTTCCTTCTCAAAGTTATAGGCAAATTTGGAAGGATCCCTAACAGTCGAGTGGTTCCTTTATTGAAGCCTAACAAATTTCAATTCTTAAGCAGAAGCGATGGCGAACCAAGCACTTTCCAAGAAGTTGAGGAAAGGATACTCACAGAAGCCCCTTCATCTATGATAATGCTAGACATGATCATTCTATAAACTTGTACTATGATTCAGAATGGTACATTAGATGGAAGGTGGGTCCCGCTAGTAGATTCCAATCAAAAGAAACGACTATATTGCTTGGACGGGGGACCGAATAAATGGCTGGATGAATCTCTTGAAATGGGGAGATTCCCTCCTGTGGTAAAGGAATGGGTAGATTTCCCCCATGTTCATCAGACTCTGTATTAATAAAAATTATTTAAATGGTGTCGTTCTCGTTCTCTTTGGAAACTGTACCATCTGAAGGTGGACCTTCTGAAGGAAAGACTGGGTTGGCTGCCATTCCGACCTGTTGACTTTGGTCAGATATGGACTCAAATGGTTTATCTTCAATGATAGACGTTTTGATCGATAACTGAGGTATGTCAGTCAGATTTTCAACTAGAGATGGACTCAGCAAGAGTTTCTTGTATCTAGGTCAAAATCGCTGCAGTGAAGCGGGACGGTTATCCAAGACACTTTTAGCTTCGTCCGGAAAAGGACAACAATGAAGGGCATGATTGCCTTCACACAACCTACAAGGAAGTTTGAATCTTCCCTTTTGTCCATTGACTTCATTTTCACTAGTCGATGGTGTACTCTCAACATGATTGACAGAGGTTGATGACACTGAATGGTGCAAGGGGTAGACCAATCTCTCAAGATCTTCGGGATGCAAGGACATTCTCAATGAAAGTGGTTTCCTTTGCAAATTATGCATGAAGATTGGGGTTTGGAAGGTGCAGTGTGTGATTTTCACTGGATGATGCATGGTTTCCCCCTTGTACGATTGGCTTCTTCTTCTTCTTCTCCTTCCCTTTCTTCTTCTTCTCAGTTACTTGGTTTTTAGTATCACTAGTTTCACCAAGTGAAGAGGAAGAAGGAGAGGGAGCAACAAACAAAGTAGAAGGTGAGGGAGAAAATCCAATATCATATGGTTGCTGATTCGATTGCTGGGGTATTACGGTGTTTTGAACAACAGAGGTCGAGAATAGCCATACTTGTAGGCCAATTTTGATTCCTGGAAGGGACAATGTAGCCATATAAGGAGCACCAATATCTCCCCAAGAAGAGGAGGGACTAGGATTTCCCCCAAGGGGAAATCCTTGATTGGTGGATTCCATCACCTCAACCTAAGATCAACGAAGGAACAAGGATGTTATTTTGAATTAAATGAATTTTATGATGCTTTGACACAACTTGCCTTTTCAATTTTTAAGAGTTGAGAAAAAGCTAAAGGTGACTCTAGTCGCCTTCGATTTTTAATGAGCCTGAAGTGACAAGTGCTCAGATGGACCTTTTATTTTAGGGATTTGAAAAGGAATGAAAGTGACTACTCTAGAAGTCTAGACAAAGGGATTACCAAACTAATCGCAAAACTGCAATATACACCTTGGTGGTAAATTAAAGAGAAATTACCAAGGACTTTACGTATGGCAGACACGGCTTCCTAAGGATAAAGGATATCAGCCTATTGTGGTCTCCCAATATATACTCAATGATATGGGGAGCACAAATCTATATTGGCACTTGCCATATCAAAGAGGAGGAATCACCCAACCTTCAATGAAAATGATAGTTACCAGGTTTTACGACGCTGGAATACATCTCTAGCCTAGACTTCTAGATGTTGAGCGTTAGGTTCCAAAGAGTTTTTATGTTCATTGAGGTTTATTTTAGAGTTGATATTTCTTATAAGTTTGTGTTTTAAGGTTCACCACATGATGTAGATGTAAAATTCCTAAATATGCAATCTAAAATGATAAACAATCATTTGTTTTCTTTTAGCAATGAAAATCCTAGCTACTAAGGAAAGAAAAGTATGATTCTTTCAACAGAGAGCAGAGAGCGCACACTAAATTCACTTTTCCTAAATCATTTTCCGCATGCATTCTAAATGCAAATGCACATGCATGTATTTTTTGTTCTACTTCCTTAATGTGTGAATTCCAAAAAGGAAAACTAAGTACAGATCTGAACTACTTTCTTCAAAGCAACACTTCAACAATTTTTTTTCAAAATGAAAGGAAGACTAAAACGAAACTTTAGACTTCGAATGGAAAACTATTTTTGACACTTCAAATATTGACAATTAAAATCAAATACAATGGCAAGAGTACAATCAACTATCTAAATGAGGAAGACTTCATGACACTCTTCTTCTTGACTCAAAACGACAGTTATGACACTTTTGAATCAAAAGACGATATTTCGATTAAGCTGCTTTTTGCAAAGGAGGACTATAAATGATGAAACATACATAAAAAACATTCAAAATTCTTGATAAATGGAGGTCGAATAATGTAAAGGAAGAAGGTTTCAACAATGATATACTGATCATAAGCAGCAAAACTACTGAATAGAGCTGAAAACAATGAAGAAAAAAACCAAATTCTAGAGAGGGAAACAGTTTCATTCAATCATCGAACCTGTCCTTAAGGGAAACAGGGATGCATCTCACCTGCAACACATGGGAAGTGCGATGCATCTAGACTACCAATGAGGGATAGTGCAATGGAATTGGGAATGAAACTAAGCTTGGTTTTTGCTCAAAATTTGCAACTAAGTTCAGTGATTTAGGCCGAGCTATGATGGATAGTAAACACAGGGTATAGGGGTATGACCTTATGAGGTTATTGAGCTACCACCAGGGCACTTAGGATGTTTGCAAGTCAGATGTTCAGTTCATAAACCAACCCAGGAATTGACTGAAGTAGCATTGATATACTTTGCAGTTGCATAGAAAAAGCAGTTTGAAGGCTAGTTGGCTTAACTTCAGGCTCCGTCTGTAGTTTATAAAGCAAACAACAGTAACAAACAAACAAAATATTCGCTCCCGAGCAAAGTCACCATTTTGTTTTTGGGAAAACTAGTGTCTATTTGATCTGCTAGTCCCACTAAGGTAGGTAGCTATCTTAGAAACAAACAATTCAAAGTAACTTGTGTTTTCCTTTATGGATAATAGATAAGAGAGAAGAAGAGAGCACCAACTTTAATCTTTCGCTTGGATCCTTGCTTGTTTCCTCTCTCCTTTGATAGAGCTTGTTGCTCCTTTCTCACTTGTCCTACTTCAAAGAACACTTGTGGAGGCAAAGCAACAAAACACCATCAAAGCATAGAGATCTAGGATACCATAAACAATGCATAATCAAAAGTACATTAACCATACAATTGCATTCACAAATACAAGATTCACAAATACACAAGTATATGGAGGAAAACTCAAATAAATTTATTGATACTAGAAGTAGAAGAGAGGATTACAACCCAGTTGTCTGATCTAGCATCATCCTCCCATCATGAAAGCCCTCTTCACCTCATGAAAAGAAAGATCACCCAACAATACAATGTCTCAAAGTGAAACCAACAAAACTTCTTTACAAATTACAAAATTCCAGCCTTTAGATCTCTGTGATGATGGATCTATATATAGATATTTGCAGGGGGTGAGTTAGCTTCTGAGTTTTTGATTAGTGCCATTTCACTGATAGTTCTTGGTTCCACTTGGACAAGGAGTAGTCTGTATGGGTCAATTTTGACCAGTTCTGAGTAGTTTTTCAGGTGGAACTTCTGGGAAATTATGTAATCAGTTGACCATGATCGTTTAGGGTATGAAACAACACTTTTAGGGTTTTAAGAGCCATTGGTTTATCAACATATGTGATTGGGGTTGCAGTGCCCAAATATGTCTATAACATGCACTAACTCCAGGGTCTACACTATTGGACTGTCAAGCCTCCACCTTCCCTATCCATTCACTAATTTAGTGATCCACTTGTATAACTTGATTGGGAAGGAACAAAAGAAAATTTTGTGTATCTTTGTGTATAGATACCTATCCAACCATTATTCATTCGCCAATCGCAAATTCTTGTTTTCTTGCGTCACGAATTCATGGATCCTTCTATCCAACCATTCCTCAATTTCTTTCTTTGTTGGATTCCATTGATGTGACATCACACATATCTTTATGCAGATCTTGGTCCCGACAACATAACCATTTTTTGGCTTAGTGGGTCCTGACCTAGGTTCAAAGTTAAGTTTTCCAAACAAATCCCTACACCACTAGCCCTTTCAGCATCAACCCATGGAGGGCAGACTGAAGTCTCACCCGAAGTAGTATGGGAGGATGCTGGAACGAAATTTTTGCACCAAGAGATTAGTGTAATTTCATTTTTATGCCCTAACTCTACCTTCATGTAGATCGATAAGCCCTTAATATCTTATCAATATACTTCCTTCAATCGACTTCTAGACCTTCGCAAAGGTCCACGACCATCTTTTGTGGACCCTAAACAAATGAATCAACCACTTACACACCTCTGTAATTACCCTTAGTTCTGTATTACCCAGATCAGCCTAAGTATCTGATATCTTTAACATGCATTAAGATATTCTTTGCATAAACAGATATTAGTACTTGTGTTCATATAACAATGTAAACCATGCTGAATCGCACATTAGTACAATATTAAATCATAAACCCATCAATCATCATAGCATATTAGTTAATTCATTCATAATAGGAGAAAATAGACAAAACACTGATATTTACAGAATAATCTCTTTTTTAATTCTTCCATTCTTCTTACACACTCGAGACTTCCCCATGCACTTAGCTACAGGGTTCCATGCACTCAACTGTGGACTCTACTCTAGGCTTCAGCGCACACAGCTGCAGAGCCTCTATTCTACTCTAAGACTTATTCACTCTTACTTCTAATGATCCATTACATCTCCATTCTTCTTTACTATATATCCATGCCTTAGAATATCTAAGATTCTCCTTTTTATACATTCCCATGGTCTGTGGAGCATGGGTAGATCTATACAAGTCGACACAACTTACATAACGGAAAGGGTAAAACCCTTTATGGAACTTTACCATATATGCACTCCAAGATAGCAACTTACGAAGTCTTTACACTTTACATAAAGAAAATTTAGGCTTTCTACCCCAAAACATGAGCTTTGTCCCAAAATTGACTGCAGGGGCACCTGTCTCAACAAATGAGTACCTTGCTAGAGGAGAAAAGGTCTCCTCATAGTCAATCCCTTCAACTTGAGAGTACCCCTTGTCCACAAATATGGTATTGTACTTCTCTATGCTTCTATCTATTGCCTTCTTTACCATGAAGACCCAACACGAACCCACTACTGATTTATTTGTTGGTATTAGTACCACTTCCCAAACATTGTTATTTACAATGGATTAGTATTCCTCTACCGTTGCCTCAACCCATACAGGTTTCTCTACTTATTCCTCAAAAGAGGATGGATCAATCTCTACAAGGTCAGTCATTAGATCCATGTAGCCAGTGTACTGATCTGGTAACCTTCACTAATTGCACTGATTTGAAGGAGCACCACATTCTCCCTCACATATTGTACAAGTCTCTTAGCTTCCCTGGTCTGCTTTCTACCTTCTCTGATTGGTTCCTCTTGAATGGCTTCCTCCACTCTCTTCTCGTCAATTTGTGGTTTCTCCATAACTTCTTGAGGTTCCTTCTTTGGAGCTAAAAGCTCTTCCTTTGGAGCTAAATGCTTCTCCTCTGGTGGAATCTGAAGATCCCTATCAAGGGAGAATCACATGGCTTTCTCCTCATCAAATTTGACATTCCTTCACACAAATATCATTCTTAGGGATGGAAAGTACACACGATAGTTGTAGGGATACTCTATGTAACCCACAAATACCCCCAATTTTTTTGTAGACTCTAGCTTCTTCCTTGATTCTTTGGAGACATGGTAGTAAATAAAGTCTCCAAAAATCCTAAAGTGTGACATATCCAACTTCCTCCCAGATAAGGCCTCCTCCAATGTAATCATGCCAAGAATCTAATGAGGACTTTGGTTCTGCAAATAAACTTATGTGATGCATGCCTCGGCCCACAAATGCATATGTAGTCCTTGGTCATGAAACATCACCCTCTCTACTCCCACAATGCTATGGTTCTTTCTCTCAGCCACCCCATTCTATTGTGGTTTTTGGAGTGTTGTCAACTCGCATCAAATGCCTTCTTCTCCACAATTTTTTTTTTAAATTCATTTGACATGTACTCACCTCCATTATCACTCCTGAGAACCTTCACCTTCTTATTAGTTTCAATTACACCCAGATCCTTGAATTCTACGAACTTGGAGAATGTCTAATATTTCTTCCTCGTGAAGAAGATCCATCACTTCCATGAGAAGTCATCATTAAAAAAAACAAAATATTTGTGTCTGGTAGTGGAGGGTGTTGAGAAAGTTCCATAGACATTAGAATGGATCCTTTCAAGGATTGCATGTGATTTGTTGTCCCAATCATGGAATGTGGATTTTGTGTACTTCCCCAAAGTACATCCTTTTCATGCATCATATTATTCAAGTGCTCATTTGGGGAGGCCTGTGGTTATCACTTGCATGATATTTAAGGTGCCATGATAAAATTGATCAAGTATTATTTGCCAAAGTTCATAGACATCGCAGCTTTTCACCTTCCTCATTTATGCTTAATGAAACACAGTCTTCCAAACATAGCTTATATAGGTTATTCACAAGAACCTCAATATTCCTCATGTGTCCCACATATATGTGTCTCAGGAATACCTTTCCTTTGCTAAAGAACACATCATAACCACGGTCTTCCAAAACTGCAACTGAGATGAGATTTTTCTTTAGGACTAGAACAAACATGACATACTTAAGCCTAGGGGGGAGCCTGAATCCCTCTGAAGGGTGATTGTACCAATCCCAGTCGTATTATAACTTTTTTCATCCCCCATCTTGATGTGCATCTATAAATATTTTTCTTCCAGGTCACTGAAAAAATATCTACACCCTATCATGTGGAATAATGTACCTGAGCCCAAGTACCAGATGCTCCCCATCATAGTGTTGGTCATGCATGCAATGAGGGTAAAGTAAATCTCGAACTGTGAAGCCAAGGCTTCACCTACCACTCTTCCTGAGGTCTTCTTGATTTCCTTCTGGCATTGAAACTTCATCAAATAGTGCTCGAATTCATGACAATGGAAGCATTTAATTTTGGGCAAATATTTCTTCTTGCACCCTTCAGTGGATTCAGGTTTGGATTGAGATTTCTTCCCTTTTCTCTTCTTTGCCTTTCTAGCCAAATAATTTTTTTTTCATTGTCACCCTTGGATGAAGTCCTGTCTCTGGTATTCAACCTTATTTCCTCCTATACCAAATTAGACCATAATAATTCCCAATCGTCAGTTTCTCTCTGCCATTCACCGAATCTTGATAGTTATGCTAACTCTTGGGAATGCCCAAAAGGGCTAGGCTTATCAAGTCTTCTTCAGAGATAGTAACACCGGCCCTACCAAGTTCATTATGAAAATGGGTAAACTTTCTCAGATACTGGGGAATTGTTTCATTCTTCTGCATCTTGATACTTCGGAGTTTATCCTTGAGCACCAACTTCCTTTGGTCACTATTATTCTCAAACAATTTTGTTAGTTATTTCCACATTACAAAAAAAAAAAAAATTCCGTCACGATTTGAGACAATGTGATCTCATACTCCCTCCAAGATTATTCTCCTTGCCTTGGCTGCATATTTCTTCCAGTAAGCAAGGTTTTGGGCATCATATGCTTGTGGTTTTTCAATGCTTTTCTTGACGTATTCTAGCAATCCATTGTCATCCAATACTACAAAAAAATTAGACGTGCCTTCCAAGGCATACTCTAGCCTTAGTCTGTTGAATTCCATCTTCTTAGCTCTAAAGAGACCATGTTGTACTGAACTCCAAATTCGATCCTCCTGAGAAACAACTTTGAAATTTCTTCTCTAGTGTGAATCCTCCTCGAATACCATGTATAAATTACGATGTAGTTTTTCAAGTGCTCTTGAAGTTTTAATCAAAATCACAAGAAACAAACACACTTTTCTAGTCTGTGTACATTAATTCACAATCTAGAACAAAAAATTTATACATGCAATAAGAAATAACACACATGCAACAAATCTTTTTACTGGGGAAAGAAAACTGCTAAAAACCCTATTGCATGCTTGCATTAAATCAGCAGAATATATATGTATTACAATTTATTTTCTCAATTGAGCACACCCTAAAAGTGTATAACCTATCTCTTTGCTCACTAAAAGGCTCTGACCTAGAGTTGGTCAAATTATGCCTCTACTTGAACTCCTATTTCCTTGCAGTTTTCCTTGAGAAACTAGGCACCTATTATTTAGGAAATTCCTCAAATTGTTTGCGCAATTCCTTTAGGTTGATCCTCTAACTGCATGCAACACCTATAAACTCAAGACTAATAAAAAACTGATGCTACATTGCATTGGAATCTCCACCTCAACTGGGTAACTCAGATTCTATGCATTCAATAGCTATATTAGGTTGATTTATTAGTTCACTAGATGATCAATGAGTTTGACTAAAGTCCCACTTCTTAACTGACCTTCCACTAGTTCCTCCAAAATTTGGAACTAGTTTAACTGAAAACAACTTGAGATAACTAACCTTGATTGCTACAAATTAGCAATCACACTTACTAAATTGAACTCTATCTCCTCCAACTCGAATTTACTATGTAAATTGGGTGACACAATCCATGTCACACAAGTTAACATCATCCAAGTTTAATGTTGATGTGGAAATTCAAATTTTCTCAATTTAATCAAGGAAAAGTCAAATTGAGAATTTCTTTCTGCATTTTTCAACAGCATTGAATGGGTCATGGCCCATGATGAGAAAGGAAAACAAACCAAGTTTTAATCCCTGTCGATCAAACCCCTCGTCTTTCATGAAAAGCTTGGCCATCATGCTTACCATATCCAATCCTTGGATGGGAGTATTGACCCTCTTCTCATTAATGGTCAAGATTATATACATTACATTTAATAGTAGCCTCGGGCTATGTTTCTACCTATGTACATATTTATTATCTTCCTTATTTTTAGTTATTGTTTTATTTTATGTCAAATCTTGTTTTTTCTTTCTTATCTTTTTTCCAGTTAGTGTACATAAACAAGACCTTGTGTGGAAGTGTCTTGTTTGCCTCTAATAAATGTGGTGAAATTTTTAAATGGAATTCTAACATCCAACAAGTCTTGGATAAATTTTGGTCCATCTTCTTTGCTTTGGTATTATAACTATAAGGCCAGTTATGTTTGAACGGAAAATATGATTCATATTGAACAAAAAGCTTTAAGAAAAACTACAATTCCCATATCTATTTTAGGATATTCATTCCTTAACTTGGCATTATAATTAAAATGTTGTTTTCTCTTGTTAATATAATCAAGTAGAAAAGGGAAAGGAGAAAACTAAAAAGGAGAACATCAATTTCAGAGTTATATATAAGAGTCTTTGCAAACACGTAACAACCTCTCTTTCTTATAAAATAATTTGGTATCCCTCTTCAACCTTTGCAATATAAATGCCAATAAAAATCCAATGAGGATAACAAAAACAAACTGAGGGGTGAAATAAGAGAAAGACTTCCTACGTAGAGAGATAAATCAAGTAACTTTTTTGGGTATTGCACAAGCTCAATGGCAATGAAGCAATGTTCTTTCTTCCTTGAAGTGACTCTACTGAGGTACTTAACAAGCCTGCTGGCAACAAAGAAACACCAAACATGGAACTAAAACTTTGATAATCCTAAACTCGCTATCTACCTAATCGAAACAATCGAGATATGGAAAGCCTTATGAATGTGTCTGAGCTGAGAAAGGGAATATCGGATACTATATCTAGAACCATGATAAGTAGTGAAGCTGAGGTAATCCACATGGTGATGTTGGCATTATGATTTAGGTGTTGTCCTTGATGGCAACTCACTCAGAAGAATGATACAGGTGATGGCAACTCACTCAGAGGATAGATCATAGTGCAGTAGGTAAATATAGAGATATACGCAGGTTGAACGTGAAGAAAGTGCGTATATACGCGGCTTAACGAAGCAGAAGGAGCGTACGCGTATACACGCAGGTTAATAAGAGTAAAGGCGCGTACATGTTGGAAATCATGGTTTTGGTCCGTGGTATTTGGTCCATAGTATTTGGTACAAAGTGATGACCCCAAGTATTGGGTTCATGGTATTGTTTCTACATGGTTTTGGACCATGGTATTGAGAGAAGCCTAACCTATATAAGGAGAAGATCATTAGGCAAAATGGGCAGAGCAAGGAATAAAGGTCTGACGAAGTGCGAAGATCTAGTATTGCTGGTTATCGGTTTGTGCTGCTTGGATTGGGTTGATATAACAACGAAGGTACAAGTAATTATCTTTAGATCTGTACGCAGGTTGTATGAGGGGAAAGTGCATATACACGTGGTTCTGGTATAGTAAAGTAGCGTATGCTTTATGAGATTTGGTATTTCAGGTTGCTGTTGATTCTACTGGTTGTTGCAGAGTTCTGGGCTCTGGTTCGCGTTCTGTGTTTTGATGACAGGGTTTTAGTGATTCAGTATTGGGTGATTTAGAGATTTATGATGCAAGTATAAGTTGATGATTGTATTGCAATAGTGATTGTTTTGTACTTATGGATCCAGTCTGAAAATTTATTAAAGAGAAGGTTGTAGCCTTCTATAGGCCAGCACCTACGTACTAGTATCTTTGCTAGTGCAAGAGCTAAGGGGGTTGTAGCTCCCTTCTAGAAGTAACTGGAAAACGAGAGAGGGTTTTAGCCCTCTGCAGGTTGTAGCCTGCATGCTGGTAAAGGACTGCTCCAGTACATTGTAAAAGAACTTTCTTATTAAAGGAAGAAAGAGACGAATTGCAGCAGGTGGTTTTCACCCACATTGGGTTTCCACCTTACATCATGGTGTTCATGTGTGCTTCTTATGTGTGATGATCTGTACTATTTTACTACACATGATTAATGTTAATATGGTTAATAATGTTCTGATGCATTCACTGAAGATAAGCTAATTGAATCATAAGATTACTACATGTACGCTAGTTGCATTTAACACAGTCGCGTATATACGCGGATATACTGAATTGAAGCCGCGCATATGAATCTGAGTATGAAAAATGAAAAGTATCTGATTTGATAATACTGATTCACCCCCCCCCCCC
>APFE030664737.1:860-12559 GCA_000404065.3 Pinus taeda
TTGGATACGAATACATATAGAATAATGTTAAACAATTATAATTGTTAATGGACCGATTATAGTTGATTAAAATAATAGAAGTAATAAATTTGAGCTAAATAAGGAAATCAAAATCTATTCTGATTTATTTCGGTTTTTCTGGAAAGTTCCCGATTTCGAGATCTTATGAAATCCGAAATTCCAGATTTCTTGGCAGACTTGTTTCCCAAGTATTAGCTAAATTTCGGCTACCCTAGGATTAGGGTTTTTGCACTGCTATAAAAGGGCTGAGTCTCCAAGGCTTGCGATCACCCAGAAAAATTGTCTGCTCCATTGAAGACAAGATACTCTGTCATAATATTTAGGATAGCCAGAGAAAAGGATTGCAAGTTCTTGGAAGGACTCGAGAGCCAATAACTCAAGTCAAGACCAGGAGCGTATCAACCTAGAGCCTCAGAAGCTGTCTAATTGATAGCATACGGAGGCCTTTGAATATGGAAAGTAAGTTCCGCTGTGCATTAATTTTAATTTCTTACAAAGGAGTAGATCTTGGTTAGGGTTTAAAGTAATTAGGAAAACCCACAAAGTAAAACCAACATATAGGTGTTATTTGATAAGGATTATAACTATGTTAACTAGGGATAATATTACTTACTTATTGACTCATTGGCCTTAATATTATTCAGGTATAATTGATGATTCGAGCAGAGATCCCATACGATGCTAAAGCGTAATTACATATATAACGAATGACTAAAAGACTTAGCGATCGAATGACTCATTATTACATATATAACGACTAAAGCTAAGAAGGTTAGTAAGGCCGCTCAACTGTTAAGGAGAGGATGTGCAAGCAATCTCTTAATCAGCGGAGAGGAGTTTAGAGGGGGTGCAAGTAGAATAGTGACAAGCATTCAGAAGGGAATGCTTATGAAGCCTTTATGCATTCAGGTAGAGAAGTCAAATTCGTTTTCATAAAGTGAGGCATGCCTGCGACTCACTGCTAAGATTCCAGTTTTATATACGTGTGTAATAGTTTACATCGTTCACAAAGGTTAGGTAAGGTTATATGAAAAGATAAGAAAAGAGCAATCCACGTTTTTATGTTGAAGGTCTTGAACCGGGGATACACATTGATCATCTCAGGTAACAAAATGTTGCTACAACGCGCAAAAATGGTCATATAATTTGGCTTTCGAGCCATCGATCCCATCCATTCATCCCAGCAAGACTAGCAAACCATTGAAGTTTCAGTGGGCTCCGCTCTAAAGTTCAGGAAGAGTATAAATCTAATAAAGCAGGGTAGGTTGTAATGCGATCCCCTGTATCTCGGGCTTAGGCAAGGCATCTAGTTTGTTAGCACCCCTTGGATTTGTTTGCTGGGATTGGTTGTGTAAGCAGTTAGCTTAGGCTTAGCTTTGATTGTCTTTGGCTGGGTTTGCCTGCTTCGAGCAGGTACTCTAGCTACTCAAGGTAAAGGTCTTTATCGTTCGGCAAGGCAGATAGCCACAGATGGCTCACTTTCAATCTCCAGGTTCTATATTTCACCCAGGGTATTTGGGTTTGAAAGTCCAGTTGGTTCTTCAGAGAATATACAGTTCTGTAAGGGTTTTGTTAGGTTTTTTTTCTTTTATTTATTTATTATTTTATTTTTTTTGAGGATTGGTTCCAGAAAGCGTATGTGGAAGAACAGAAGGCTAATGCGTGGATGAACGGAAAGCATAATGACATAATGTAATAGTTTCCATCTAGGGGTAATGCGGAAGGAAGGCAAGCGTTATAGATCAATCAAGCATGAGCGATAGCGATTAACTAGAGTAAGTGGGCAAGCGTTATCAATCAGTCATCACAAACAAATTCAGTAATGTGGGAAAATAAAGCATGATAACGTAATGGGAAAGTAAACTGAAAGCGTAAGTGAATTGGAGGATAGGTAATAGAAAGATGGGGGAAAACCTGAAAGCATAACTAGTGTAATGGTAAATGTAACTGAAAGCATAGGTGATGGGGCAAGGACAGAAGGCGTAATGGTAAGACAAGAAGACTTAATGTTGGATGGGGCTTGGGCAAGTTAAGTGAAAGGGTAAGGTGGTTAGTAGGAACAGTGTTTCGTACCGTTGAGTAAGGTCCAAGAGAGAATCAAGTAGGAACTTTGTTCCGTAGCGGTAAGGTCCAAGAGGGAATAAAGCAGGAAATGTGTTCCGTAGTGGTAAGGGCAAGAGGGAAGCTAGTGGGAATGTACTTCCATACCGTTCCATTTAAGGGAGAAGGTGGGCATTGATCCGTCCATTCGTTGGTAACGCAAATGTATTTGAACCTCTCCTCTCGTCAAAATGTCCTAGGCGAATAAGTAGATCCACCTACCTAACCCACCAGTTGAATCGTAAATAAAACAATCTGTTATAAACCTTGCGCTCTATTGATAACCTACCTTCGCATACAGAACCTCTATCGAGTGATCCCGACAAGAAAATATATCTCGGCAGGCAGCACACAAAACATATAACTCTCTATATTGGTCCACCTAACACGTATATATATCCGTCTGTTGCACCTCACCTCACACTACTATGTTCGTTGGCCGTTGTCCATCTGGTGTAACGCCTCACTCCCAACTATGTCATCCATCAATTTCATAAATCACTCCTCATCGGTGACCAACCACCTCTTATACTCTGGGTTTGTATTGATCCTTCCGTTGTACCACCCCACCCAAAATGATGTTAGCAATAAATCTCTCATAAATCACTCCTATGATATCCACATATTGAGCTCCTCAGCCTAACATCAACCTAGCTTCAGTTAGGCTAAGGAGCTCGATATATGGGTATGGGGTTGAAGCAATTAAGCAAGCTTGGGCTAATATTTTCTTATGAAAAAAGATCATAGGCTTTGGAGTAAAAGAAATGAAGCAATAATATCGGATATGATGAAATGGGCTTATTCTAATAAAGCATTAGGTTGAGGAGAAGAAGCATGAATAAATGTGAAATCTTGTCTTATGCAATAAGATATTTAGCAAGCTCATTTCGGTTGGTTTGTTTGGAGTCGTTGGTGCATTAAAGACTTCTATTTTATCCGCTAACCTGTGATAATGGTCTTTTTTCGTTTCCTAATATATCTTGCTGAGGTAAGTTGTGATTGTTTGAGTGCTCCACGCATTGGTTTTATTAGTGAATTTTTTTTGTTTTCAACAATATGGCTGAGGGCTCTATCTATACACTGATGAAGGATAGGGAGCTAGGAGTTCGGGTATCTCTCGGATATAGGAGTAAAAGAGTAGCTTACTTCAACCTCTTGGTTCCCTCTTTCAGGCTTTCCCTCTAGTTTCAGGGTTTCCCTTCACCATTTCCTTGGCTGAAAGTAATGATTTCCTCATCAAAGTGTCCCCCATGGTCAGGTAGTGTAGTATCGATCTTATTAGGCGAGGTAATGCCGCTAACAAACTTAATACTCTTGCATTAGTGGATAGGCTTTTACTAAAACTAAGATACCGAGTGATGATCTACAACGTCTATCAGTTTCCTCACATACGCTATGCCAACTTTGAGATAAGCTACGCTAATGTTACTCCAATTGTTATAGATGTCATGCCAATCCGTAAACACACTACGCCAACTTTAGCATTTCTCAATGGCATGGTTGGAAATCTATGGCTTTCCACTCAACTTTCTCATTTAGAATACCTTTGTCCAGCTGCCTTTGTTGGAACTACTACACCTACATGCGGACTCTCAGTTAGAGCATTGGATTGCATGCAAGCGGACTCTTAGTTAGAGCATGCGACTACATGCAACTACTACACATCTACATGCGGACTCTTAGTTAGAGCATGGGATTGCATGCAAGATTCCTTTTGCATGATTTACTCCTTCTTTAACTCCGCAACTAACTAGTTATCTCCGGAACTTGTTGGTGTTGAGTCCTCTCATTGATCACCACTATAGTGCATTACCTTGGGATCTTCACCTAGTAATGCTATATCATGAGCATTGTAACACATTTTCTAATGAATCATTATTTTCTTCTTTTGATTTTCTTTTAGTGTTTTTGCTTTGCAAAGCTGTGTGTTCAACCTTTACTAGCTAGATTCATCTGTGCAGGTTTTCTAACACATTTACAATGACAACTCGACCTTCAGGTTCGGCATCCAATCAAGTACATAAATTCCTCCAACAAGTCATTTTGTGGGACCTCTTACAGCTCTATGTGTCATCATTCAAGATTGTCAACTCAAACTCCTTATGATGTGTAGGTAGTCCACAATAAGAAGAAATATTCACGGGCTCGACGGGCTCACCACGCTTCAATACTAGGGCTCACATAGCATAATTTTTCGCCCTCGGCGACAATTGATCATCACGACATGCACGTCTTCATTTACTTCGATGACAATCACAAAAGAATGACCCAAACATCCTTTAAACGATAGTTCAAAGGAACGACCCCTTCAAATGTTAAATATTTCACTAGCTTCACTGTCTCGCCTGCTTACGTTCTTATGCAGGCAACAATGGCAACGTGCTCAAGAAGGCCACAAACATGAGTTCCAAGGAACGACCCCTTAAAATGTTAAATATTTCACTAGCTTCACTATCTCGCCTGCTTACATTCTTATGCAGGCAACAATGGCAACGTGCTCAAGAAGGCCACAAACATGTGGCTCAATTTACTCAAGGCCAATGAATCTGCACTTTGATATCACCGTAAGACAACCAAAATTGGAAACCAAATTCAATTATATATTAAGAATATTGTCAATGAATCACGTATATAATCTACATATAATTACAACAAGAAAAGAGTTGATTCAGTTTCATATGTTACTTGGACTCTAACAACTAATTACCATCACACACTAAGCCAAAACATAACCCGAATATTAGATGTCTAACATTTTACACTCCTCATTGACAAAGTTGTTTGTCACTGAGGATCCTTTGCGTCCTAATCCCAACCTACTCTCCTTTTGCCCTTTTTGCTCTCCATGTTGTTTGTTATGCCTCTTTGAAGCGTCTTTGTGATTACTTCTCGCTTTCCAGCCCCCTATTTTTTCTTGTCTTTTTCTAATGTTTGGGGAATTTTCCTTCTATAGTTCCTCTTCTCTTTTTGACCTATCTTGCTCTATGCTGACTTTCAGTTAGCAGTCATCCTTTTTATGCTCTTTCTCATATAGTGTGGGAGAAAATTTGTTCTAGATCATCTTTCAGCTTCGCAGAATTATGTGACTTCATCTTTATAGTTAATAGTTAATTAAGGCAATTTGTGTTTTTGGATTGAAAAATATAAAAAAAAAGTCTACTGACCAGAGAGACTAGCGTGTTTTCCCACCGTTATTTTCGACTTCTCGGAAAGCATAGCGGTTCGTAAAAGTCACAGAGACGACAATCAAGAATTGAAGTGGGGCATAGAGATGAAGAAAGTGTGAGGAAATTCGGCGAGATATATGAAGTAACGTGGAAAAATGTGTGGGATGAATTCCATGAAAAGGCATGGAAAATAGAGACGTGCAGGTCGGTGGTTGACTTGAGTTGGTCAGTAGTCTTCCACTATCACAAAACGCTATTCTACCATGTGAAGAAACCATGAGGTGTGAAAGAAGGGCGGGCAATTCGTAAAATCCATCGATACTACGGATCAAGCAATCCGAAATGGCTATGTGATGTGTGCGGAAATTCTTGGATACAGATAAGCCTGCGTAAAGTTTGCGACAAGTATAAAATTATTGATGGACTACAATCAAGAGAAATATCAAATTATATTTTATCACGAAATTCTCTCGCTTTAACTTTATGACAGGCTAGCACGATATCAAATTATATTTTATCACGAAATTCTCTCGCTCGAAATGTGTAGTAGGAATTAAAAAGTGGTATGGGAAAAATAATGAATGTTAATTACCAGGCCCCACACGGTTAACTTTGTTCACATATGGGACGGCTCACCTCCCGACCTGTTACTTACCAGGCCCCACACGGTTTAACTTTGTTCACATATGGTACGGCTCACCTCCCGACCTGCTCGTTCAATATATCCCACCTGCTTTCATATCCGGCTGGCTAGCAACTACAGTGTCCAGCCTCCACAAAAATATTATAAACTAGAATAAAGGTAAGCCCTGCAAAATAACAATTCGTTTAATTCATTAAAACAAAAGGAAAAATTAAGTATAATTAGTTAATAATTTATTTTTATAAAGATGTAAATTTTTTGTTTTCATTTTTGAAACAAATTAAAATATTGACATTAGAATTCTTTTTTATTTATATATAATATTATATATATATATTATATATATATATTAATATTAATATTAATATTAGATAATGTAAATATTTTAATTTATATTAAAAAAATTACAATTATATATAAATAATGATGATTAATGTTTATTGATATTAATAGGCTTTATTGGATTTTAAAAATGAAAGAGATTAATTGAGATTTTTTATTATTTTATTTTTATGATCTAAGAGGAGATAAATAAGTATTCATAGATCACTCTAATTTTGCTAATTGAATAAGTTAAGAAGGTTGATAGTGTGGTAGATGTTTTGGAAACATGAACAAATGTGAATAAGAGTTGGACAATCCAAGAGAAAGTGTTTTTCATCTTCAACACTCTTAAAATTGCATAGTTGACAAATTCTTTCATCCCAAGGTGTTTGGGGATAGACCACCACTAGGTTTCAATTCAGAGCTCATAGGAACTAGTTCTTATCTTAACAATGTTCATCTTCTTCTTAGCACTGATTAAGGAAAAAAGATAATTCTTGTCAATGAGAGGGGTTGATCGCCTCTTTATAATACCAAGGTGTTTTGGTGATATATCACCATTAGGTTTCACTTCGGAGCTCATAGGAATTAGTTCTTATCTTAAGAATGTTCATCTTCTTCTTAGCACTAAGTAAGGTAGAACGATATTTTTTTGTTAATGACAGTGGGGTTGATCACCTCTTTATAAAACCTTAGCTTATTTTTCCCTCTAGCTCCATATCATCCAACGGTTTGCCCTTAAATTTGGAAGCAATGGTATTTTTAATATTCTTTATTCTCCAAGATGACTTCATCCTTTAAACCTCAATAGTAGAGCCAAGATTGGGCATCCTTGTGCCAACAACGGTTGAAACAAAGGTGTAGGTTCTGGCCACATTTAGAAGCAGCTTTGGGGAACCTCTTGGTTTCCATGTTGTAAAGTGTCTTCTTATACATCATATATTGAAACATAGTCATGCTCTCAATGGGGGAAAGGCTAGCTTCAATCAAAAGTATAGGATAGGAAGAATTATCTTTAATCTTGAGGTTGTAGGTTATAAATTGTTTTTGGATTAGATTAATATTTCTCCATCATTCTCTAGACATACTGCAACCCCAAACCTCATATCAATGAAATAATACGGGTGATGAGTGTATGAAAGATACAGTTTTTTGTACTCCAAATCCAGAGATCAATCATTTTGCAATTATTTTCAAGCTCATAATACGCTTTCTAGCCACCAATAATCCCTTTCTCAATTATATGGTTCCAATTGAACAGATGATGAATGTCAATACCTAAATATTTGTATGAAGAAATCGTCTCCAAGTAATTTCTATCATAGATGAAATTGTCATGGGTGATCCTTTCAGATTTAACTATCATGACTTTAGTCTTGTAATTAGTAACGATCATACCCATCTTGTAGCAAAAGTTGTCGAGGACTTTAAGTTATATGTTGATATCCTCATGGATTCTCGCTACCTAAAAAATATCATCACCATAGACGACAAGAGTAATTACCATACCAGCGAGCTTGGGGCCAGCGCAGCTTGCAACTTCCTGTTGACACCTAATCTTCATGATTGGGAATTTTATGTAAATAAAATAAATTGGGAAGGTGAACAGTCATCAGTAGATGAACTGAAAAATCACTCCCTATTGTATATAATAATGGGTTACCTATGAAATAAGATATGAATCAGTTTTCTGCCAAACTGGAGTTACTCCTAGCCTAAAATGGTATCAGAGCCAGCTCCCAAAATAGTTATAACTCCCATCTGCCTACTGCTCTTTGTCCTCTGTCCACTGCCTACTGCTCTCTGTCCCCTCCACAGTAGCTATTGTCTGTTGTATGTTGGTCACATCCCATAGGAGAAACGGTTTCCTCTTCTGTGCCATTTCCACTGCCCCTATGTTTACGTCAATGAATCGATTTCACGGGGTGCCGAAATCCCTTCATTTTCACTTGCTCAAGCACTAGGATCTGAAATTGATCCTAGTATACATGTTGGACGTTTTCCTACTAATTTATTTCTTGCATACATTGCTGCTCGCTTAAACCTGACATTTAGAATAATTGGATTGTTGTGGCACTGGACGCTTGGTGGCATTCTTGTTTCCAGCAAATTCACCCAACGACCGTGGAATTTTAGTGATGCAGGAGCATCCAGCTCACAGTGACGAGGCAGAAAGACTCCAACCAGGTTCACAAGCAGGAAACTGAATTGTCAAATTCTACTGGAGATAATTTTTCTTTTTACTTTATTTTACAAGTCAACAACAGTTAGATGGTTTACTTTTCCAGTTAGGATTACTGTAGTTTCATTATTGATTTAAGGGTAGTTTCTGTAATTAGAAAAAAATAACTCTTAACTGTTCTACAAGTCTTGAAATGTTCAAACGATTATGGTTACAAATAGGAACATAAGTATATAACTGTCTTTATAACAGAAAGAAAACAAAACTGCAAGCCTAACTGTAGACAGAGGCTATAAAATCCAAATATACATGTAAGGAAAGGGTCTTTTAGAAAAAGAAAAGAACAAATTGAATAAATTGAATAACAGAATTATCAAGCATTCAAAGTACCAGAGAAGTACTGTCCATAAATCTTATTTCCTGAATTATTTATTGATCTCTCATTCCTAATTAGCAGAACTTTACATTACTGTAAACTAAGCATATTAACACAACTACTGTACGAGTATGAGTTGTAATTGAAATCATTAACAAACAACGAGGATCTAAAGTAGATTCCAGGTCACCAAACAAGCAATCACGCTTGCATATAAGCGCACAGAGATACAGTTGAAGGAGAATGAGTACGCACAGTTAATCGAGACCAGCAAACAGATAAAGAGTCCAGTAAACAAATTAAATGCCAGCAACGTAACAAAACCGCAATCGAAGAGTTACAGGTACCAAATAATACATTTTCTTCCTTTCATAATAAAAACGATTTGCATTTATATTGTCCAGAGATAACATTTCATAGTCAAAACCGAAAGGGTCGAGTTCCCTTATACATTATAGAGACTGATACAGTCGAGACAAGGTCAAAACGTGCTCAGCAACCACAAACAAGCATCAAACATAAAACCCTCGTTAGGGTTTGAACACAGGTTCGAGATAAGGATTTGTTGAAGCCGCGTTCCAACACAAGGAACTCATCCTAGAATGACAACGGCGGACGTGAATCACACCAGAATCAAACAGTAAACTAACAAACGAACCGTATTCAGAACAGAGACCTCTAGACAATAGGACAATATAGGTTATAGGCCTACCCACATACACGCTATCGGACATTTTTTAGGACAGAGACGTGCACCAACCAGGCCACCAGAGTAGACCTGCAAAAGGACGAGCGAAAGTGAGCTTACAGCTTCACAAAACCTGAGGGGATGAAACCCTCGAAAGAAATCAAACCAACATTACAGAATCTAAAGAAGTGAAAGAGGAGAAACCCTCACTTGGAGAACGCGTGAGGAGGAACCATACTGTCAAACCAGGGAACGCCACAGGAAACTGGAGACGAGAGGAGCAACTTGGGGTTAGAACCAGAACAAGGAGGACACATACATTGAATCAAAGAAGGACTATTTACCTGTAGCCGAGATTGAACGAGCTTTTCCATTGTTCCTGTACGCTCAGCCACGGACAACACAGTGTTACTAGAAAATTCACAAACCCAGGAAACCCTACCAAACCAGATTCGGAAGCCAAGGACCAGAAGACCAACAGTATGTGCAGGGACAGGTAACAAAAGCCAAATACCAGAGTTGAGACAAATTAAATTCGAAAACCATACATTTTATAAGCAACCGTTCGTTACAGTAATCACTACCAGCATGCAGAGCTCGATTCCCTATAGCAAAACAGAGTAACAGAGCGGAAGAATCACTTACCAGAGATTGGACACAGAAGTTGAACAAGAAGGCCACAGAGTCGAACAACCTTGTTGCAAACAGGCGGACAAACAAACAAATGCGCAGAGAAAGCCTCAACCCATAACCAGAGCAAGCTCAAATACAGCCAACAGCCATGAAATCGTAATCCAGAGCCAACAGAAACAGAATACAACACCCTCACCATTCTTCCATACGCAGAGCTCAAAACCCTCAGAACCAACAGTAACAATGACAGAGAACAATCGAGAAATCGCATAAGGTTAGGGTTAACATCGTTTTCCAAGGCAGAAGGACTGCCGCATTTACATCCTGAGTTAATGCCCAACTACCCATCGATCGAACGCGGGAAAAAGTGACGGTTCGTTGACACGTAAAAAACCAACTGTGACCTTAAAGTGTAAAAGGGTTACACCAAGTGGGCTGGGTACCATCATTTAGTTCCTTGGCTTCTTTTTTTTTTCGGGTTAATTTTCCAGACATTGGCTCTCTGCAAAACCATCCATTGAAAACCATCTCGATTATATCCGTTAAAGAAGAGTAAGCACATGGATTCGGTTCCTGCTCCATCCCCGGCTACGACCCGTATTGCTTGTAACAACTACATGGTCTGCGTCTTTGTGCGAATGGTTCCATCTGTGTGTTCGTGTGAATAGTATACAGTATGCTATATGACTAGTATACAATATGCTATATCTATTATGAATTGAATTGAATGAAAGACCCAAGGGAACGCTCAATGTAATCGAAGAAGCAACAACATTAGTTGTTGAAGGCACAATAACGTGTTGTACTCAGCTTGGCCATTCGTGCTGGAAAAGATTCCTGTCAGCGTCCAAAGACAAAGACGATCTGAGTGGCATTACACAGAAGCTACATTTCATGTATTCAAAAATTGATGACCATATCAGTATTCGTAATTTAACTGCCATTGAAATCCTAGGGCTGCTGCCACACCTGCATAAAATTCTATCCTTGCTCAGATTTTGGATGGTTTTGAATACATTTCCATATCAGAATCATTTTTTTTAGTAGCAGAAGTTTTTTTTCTTCCACAAGAGCACATTTTTTTTGCCATCAGAAGTATTATTCTATCAGCAGAAGTATTTTTTCTATCAGTAGAAGTTTTTTTTTACAGAATGCATTCAATCATCTCTATCGTAGGAATAGTCTCATTGGCAAGGAGAACTATTCTGATTGGTCCCGGATGATACAACACACCCTCATCTTCAATGAGTTGTGGAAACGAGTGTGTGTCGGAGAAGGAGACAGTGACCCAGAAAAGCCTACCTCAGACAAGGAGCTCACTATTTGGGAAAGCAAGAACAACAAAGCTTATGCATTAATCATAGCATCTGTAAATAAAGAGGTGATTCGCTATATTTCATCATATTCAACTGCCTTTGAAGCTTTACAAAAGCTGAAAGAAATCTATGACTCACATTTTTCACTTGAAGTCGTCCAACTCATGATTGAACTCTTCACTCTTGAACTGCAAAATAATGATCCTCTTGCTCTTGCATCTGAAATAAATTCTATAATGCATGATATCA
>APFE030664737.1:16326-30665 GCA_000404065.3 Pinus taeda
ACATTCCCTTCAGATTAAGGGGAGGAATGTTGACACCTAATCTTCATGATTGGGAATTTTATGTAAATAAAATAAATTGGGAAGGTGAACAGTCATCGGGAGATGAACTGAACAATCACTCCCTATTGTATATAATAATGGGTTACCTATGGAATAAGATATGAATTAGTTTTCTACCAAACTGGAGTTACTCCTGGCCTGACACTTCTAGACATGCTTCTAGCTTATCAATATAAATGCCAAAAAGGGAAATGATGGTGGACACCTTTTCTTAACATTAATATTGGATTTAATTTCTTTAAACCAACCCTCAGTGGTCTTAAGCTTAGAGACAATGTTATCATATAAATGAATAACAACAACCCTTAGCACAAGAGGAACCATTATGGCTTTAAGTATTTGTCATAACTTATCGATTAACCATTTCAAAAAAAATTCTAAACTCAACAAAACAGCAGAAGAAAATGGTTTCACTATTACAACAATGATCGACAATAATTCGAAGAATGAGAAAATAGTTAATAGTTAAATAATATCTAATATAACTATAAATATATATAATTTAAATTATTATATAATTGAATGAAAATAACTATTTTCTAAATCATATAATTGAATCAAAATATGGTTGTTGTTTTTTTTAAATTATTTTCACTATACAACATTTTTTTATTGGAATAAAATTCATTTTATATAGTTTTATTGCAATTATTTTACGAGAATAATTCTTTATTAATATAATAAAATTTTCTCCCCATCATAGACGATGATTCAAGCTCGATCTCATAGCAATGATCGATCAATTTAGAACTACAGGCCCCTAACCTACCATGTGTCTCCGTCTGAGCAGCAGTGCAGGTCATTAAATCCTCAGGTGAAATGGGCATTAACAGTCCCTGAGCATCCATACTCTTTGGCATGTAGTCTCATGATGGTTGGGTATTATGAAGAGGAAAACCTTCTCGCATGTATGACAGTTCGCATCATAATTCGGTGGTGTCACCCTCCCATAGATATACCTCTAGAAACCAAAAGAAGCATGGTTAGCAAATTTGTAAGACCGGATATCTTCATTTCAGTTCATTTCAGGTAGCCATGTCAGTCATAATCTCAATGTCCATGCACCCCTTAGCTAGACCAGCCATAAGTATTTATTGTTTCTCTCCAGCATAGAGAAATTGGTAGCTTTGCATTTGATGCTAGGCACTCTTCCTTTGACCATATTTCATTAGCTTCGATGGGGTTCAATTCGGCTTTCTCTGTTAGTTTGACAACGAATTAGTAATTTTGGGTAAAATGTAATTAGTCAGTTTTATACCGAAATGTCAATTATGTAATAGAGGTCGATGATATAAAACTAGTGAATGGCCATGAAATGTAAGTGAGGAGAATCGTTGTTGAATAATAAATTCCAATCCCTTGCCCCGTGGATGTTTCTTTAACACCTTGTCGAGGTTTTACCACGTAAATCCTGAGTATCTATTTGTGTGTGTGAATTCGGTTTCTTTTCTTGGTCAATGTATAACCGATTGAGTTTAGTTTCTTTTCTTCATTATTTCCATATTCATTCAAAAATTGGTATCAGAGCGTGAGGTTGAAGAGTCCAGAACCGGCGTTGAAGAAAAGACAATCCAGCTTGCGTGAGAGTCCAGAACCGGCCTGCGTGAAGCTGTTTCTTCTGCGTGCAAAGGAATCTTCTTGCGTGAAGCCCTGCGTGAGAGTCCAGAACCGGCCGGCGTGAAGCTGTTTCTTCTGCGTGCAAAGAAAACCATGCGTGTTTGCATAAAGGTGCATGAAGGGTGGTGTGTTGTCTATGTTCCGAGAGTCTACTGTCATTGTGAAGACCAGAACGTGACTGTCTCCCCTGCGTGTGAAGACCAGAACGTGACTATCTCCCCTGCATGTGAAGACCAGAACGTGACTGTCTCCCCTGCGTGTGAATACCAGAATGTGATTGTCTGCCCTGCGTGTGAAGACTAGAGCGTGTGCTATCTGCGTGCAGAGTCTGCAGAGGAAGTGCGTACTGAGGCTGTTTGATTCGCTACAGAGAGAACCTGCGTGCTGCCAGAACCTCGTCGTGTTTCCTACCACAGTTGCTGCCAACAGTGCTACTAGACCTGCGTGTTGGATCCAGATATTTTTTTTATGGTCAAATTTGAGAGAAACTTTTGTTTCAGAAATTGTTTTTCAGAAAGTTGTGGAAAATAAAGAGGTGGATGTGTTTTGAAGAAAAGAAGACAGATTTTTTTTTAAGGAAAGGAGAAAAGAAGTTTTTTTTTTTAAAGGGTTTTTTCTATTTAAATTGATTTTTTTTTGGAGAAATAAGGAAATATACACCTTAGTTGAAGGAAAAACTTTCATTGGAAAATAAGGAAATATAAACCTTTGTTGAAAAGACTGAAACCCTAGGAGAAGAACAAAGATTGAAGCCCTAGGAGAAGAAAAAAATGGCCAAGATGTCGAATGCAAAATTCGAGGTAGAGAAATTCACCGGAAAGAGCAATTTTGCTCTTTGGAAACTAAAGGTTAGGGATCTGCTTGTGCAACAAGGGTTGCACAAGGAATTGGATGGGGCAACTAAGAAACCTGTAGCCATGACTACTTCAGACTGGGAGGACTTGGATGCCCGAGCTCTCATTACCATCCGGTTATGCCTAGTGGGTGAAGTTCTCTTCAACATTGTTGAAGAGACTACAGCGTCAGGATTGTGGGAAAAACTTGAAAAACTCTATATGACAAAGTCATTAACCAACAGAATTTATCTGAAAGGACAGCTATCCAGTCTTCGAATGAAAGAAGGTTCAAACGTTGCAGAACATTTGAATGTTTTTAACACACTAATATGTCAATTAACAGATATGGAAGTTAAAATACAGGAAGAAGATAAAGCCATAACCTTGCTGTGTTCTCGGCCTGAATCATGGGATCACTTCATAACTTCAATAAGCTTGAGCACTGCTGATTATTTGAAGTTTGAATCAGTCGTGGGAGCTCTCCTGTCTGAAGAATTACGAAGGAAATCCAATACTGAAACAACTGCATCAGAAGCCATCGTAGCTAGAGGGCGCTCAAAGGAAAGAGGAGAAAAACCAAGGGGGTCTTCCAGATTGAAATCGAAGGGAAAGAAGTGTAAGGCAAAATGTTGGAACTACAATAAAATTGGACACTTGAAGAAGGATTGTTGGAAACGAAAGGAATCCGGAAACCCGAAGAAGGAAGCGAATCAGGTCGATTCAGGTATGATAGACAAAGTTTTATCTGCTGAAGAATTATGTATGATAGATGAAACTTCACCTGAATGTAATGTCTCTTAGGGTTTAGATAGCTGGCTGTTAGACTTTGGTGCTTCGCATCACATGTGCCCACATAGAAATCAGTTTACCTTGTATGAAAATGTAAATAGTAGTTCTGTGTTTATGGGTAACAATGTGTCATGTCAGACTGTTGGGATGGGAGATATCAGGATTAAGATGTATGATAACGCAGTTAGAACATTAACTAGTGCTAGACATGTACCTGATTTGAAGAAAAAATTGATTTCTTTGGGAGTGTTGGATTCATATGGTTATAAGTTTACAGGTCAGGATGGCGTCTTGAAAGTCTTTAAAGGAGCCCTTGTGGTTATGAAGGCATAAAAGGTCGGAAATCTTTACAGGTTAAAAAGAAGTACTCAGATAAATGAAGCAGCGGTTGCGTCAGAAAAGGAAGAAGCAGGTACTCGTCTATGGCATCAACGATTAGGTAATATGAGTGAGAAAGGTCTTTAGATACTAATGAAATGTAAATCTCTTCCCGTTCTGAAATCCTTGAAGTTAGATTTCTGTAAACATTTTGTGTATGGAAAATAGTGTAAACAGAGATTTAAAGTTGGAAATCATAATAGTAAAGATGTTTTAGACTATATTCATTCTGATTTGTGGGGGCCATCCCCTTTTGTGTCATATGGAGGTGCACTGTATTTTTTAACGTTTATTGATGATTACTCTCGTAAAGTTTGGGTCTATGTGCTAAAAAGGAAAGCTAATGTATTAAATGTATTTAAACAATTTAAAGTAATGGTAGAGAAAAGAACAGGAAAATCTATTAAATGTTTAAGAACTGTCAATGGTGGTGAGTTCACTTCAGTTGAATTTGAACAATACTGTAAGGATGAGGGAATTGTTAGACACAAAACTGTTGTTTATACTCCTTAGCAAAATGGTGTTGCTGAGCGTATGAATCGAACTCTTATGGAAAGACCTAGAAGCATGATCAACAATGCTAACTTGCAAAAGGAGTTGTGGGCAGAAGCAGTATCTACTGCTTGTTATTTAGTTAACGGATCACTTTCAATAGCAATTGATTGTAAAATTCGTGAAGAAGTTTGGACAGGTCAGTCTTGTGACTGTTCACGTTTGAGGATATTTGGCTGTGATGCTTATTCTCTCATTCCGAAAAATCAGCGTTCAAAATTAGATCCAAAGTTGAAATGTTATGTCTTTGTTGGGTATGACTATGCAGTGAAAGGATATAGGTTGTGGGATGCTACATTGCGAAAGATAGTCATTAGTAGAGATGTAACATTTGATGAATCCTCTCTTTTAAAATCAACTGTTGAAAGAATTGAACAGGAACAGGTATCGCCAAATAAACGAGTTCAGTTGGAGGTTAGACTTTTCGGTGATAGTCGAAAAGAAGGAGAGACTTCTGGAGAAAATGGTTTTGAAGACACAAAGGAAGCCGTTGAAGCTTCTGAACCAGTGCAAGTTTCTGAACCAGTTTAGAAACCAGTTGCTCTAAGAAGGTCTACAAGGGAAAGGAAAATTCCCAAAAGGTATGAAGATTCTGCTTCATCTTTTGCTTTTATTACTGAAGATGGGGAACCTTCTTGTTATCAAGAAGTAGTAGATGATACATATAGCGAAAAATGGAAAGAGGCTATGGAAGAAGAAATGGACTCCTTAGCCAAGAAAAATACCTGGGATCTTGTATAGCTTCCTGAAGGGAAAAGTGTTATTGGATGCAAATGGGTCTTCAAGATGAAACATAAAGTTGATGGTAGTATTGAAAGGTATAAGGCGAGACTGGTAGCAAAAGGGTATTCTCAATTTGAAGGTATAGACTTTCATGAGATTTTTTCTCCAGTTGTAAAACTTGTTTCTCTTCGTACTTTGTTGGCACTAACTGCGTTGCTTAATCTTGAGTTAGAACAGTTAGATGTTAAAACAACTTTTCTACATGGTTATTTGAACGAAGAGATATATATGGAACAACCAGAAGGTTTTGTACGAGATCGCAGCAGAAGATTAGTTTGCAAGCTCATGAAATCATTGTATGGTCTGAGGCAGTCTCCCAGACAATGGTACAAGAAGTTTGATTCCTTCATGGTGAGCCAGAAATTTATAAGAAGTGAGTATGATCATTGTGTATACTTCAAAAGTTTCAATGGCAAATTCATTATCTTAGCTTTGTATGTTGAGGATATGATTATTGCAAGCAAAATCATGGAAGAGATCAACAGGTTAAAGGCTCAACTCTCTAGGACATTTTATATGAGGGATCTTGGAGTAGCAAAACATATCTTGGGCATGGAGATACACAAAGACAGGAAAAATGGTAAGCTTTGGTTATCATAGCAGAATTATGTGGAGAAAGTACTTGAAATGTTCTCTACGAACAATGTGAAACCTGTTAATGTTCCACTAGCTTCCCATTTTAAGCTTTCTTCGGTTTTGAGTCCTAGAGCTAATGAAGAAAAGAAGTATATGTCTCATGTACCATATGAAAATGTTGTAGGCAACTTAATGTATGCGATGGTGTCTACAAGACCTGACATTTCACATGCAGTTGGAGTTGTCAGTAGGTTCAGGAAATCTAGGTAAAGAACATTGGCAAGCAGTGAAATGGGTGCTTCGATATCTAAGAGGCACAAGTGACCATTGCATCGTCTTTAATGGTAGTGAAGGATCAGTTTGCGGATATGTAGATGCTAACTATGCAGGTGATTTGGACAAAAGAATATCTACTACAAGTTATGTATTTACTCTTACAGGTGGAGCAATTAGTTGGATGTCAAAGCTTCAAGAAATAGTTGCATTGTCCACTACCGAAGCTAAATATATAGCTGCTTCAGATGCCAGTAAAGAAGCAATCTGGTTAAAGGTTCTACTCGATGAAATTGGAAAAATGCAGGAGAAAGTGAATGTACTATGTGACAGTCAAAGTGCTATTCACCTAGCTACAAACCCTGCCTATCACAGCAGAACCAAGCACATTGATGTAAGGTATCATTTTCTGAGACATGTGATCGATGGCGGAAAAGTAGCTCTTCAAAAGGTCCATACACGACAGAATTGTGTAGACATATTCACAAAGCCAGTTACAGTAGAGAAGCTGCGATGGTGTTTAGCTTCTCTTAGCTTGCAGAAAAGATGATGAATGGGCATGGGCAAGGGATTAGGAAAATTGTTGTCAAGGTGGAGTTTGTTAGTTTGACAACGAATTAGTAATTTTGGGTAAAATGTAATTAGTCATTTTTATACCGAAATGTCAGTTATGTAATGGAGGTCGATGATATAAAACTAGTGAATTCCCATGAAATGTAAGTGAGGAGAATCATTGTTGAATAATAAATTCCAATCCATTGCCCCGTGGATGTTTCCTTGACATTTTGTCGAGGTTTTACCACGTAAATCCTGAGTATCTATTTGTGTGTGTGAATTCAGTTTCTTTTCTTGGTCAATGTATAACTGATTGAGTTTAGTTTCTTTTCTTCATTATTTCCATATTAATTCAACATTTTCATCTAACATTGCTAATTCGCTTTTCGCGCAGACTCTCCTGTATAATTTTGGCACACATATTGCTTTTATGGATTCCCATCTCATTGGTACCTTTGCATTTGGCTCAACGCTTCATTTGATCGGACGATGGATGCAGGTTTCGTGTTGGTCTACCATCACTCCATCTTCTCTAGAAAATTCTTTATTCTCTAACTGGGTGAAATTCGAGTTATATTTACAGAAAATCTGGCAAGAACTTTTGTAAATCCAAGTTATAATCGTTAAACTTCAAAATTTTAGGTGTCTTAGACATTTTTGAGGGCAATGAATCCATTTCCAGCACCAAAAACAAGATTTAAACACCTCCTCTACAAGATTTTTTGAATTTTTTTTACTATAATTCCGGCCACTTTTGGCGGTCTAGGCAATCCCTCCACCTCATTAGACTACTCCTTTTCCAACTTGTTTGATGGATTCCTCTCTAGCTTGCATCTTATTTCTGGCTCTGGTTCAAGTTTCAAAGCTAACCTCTCTATGGTGATTCTCAATTTCATGATGGAAATGTTTAAAGGGTCCTTAATTCTATTTCATAGGTCATTGTTGGCTTCGTCGAGAGCTTATCATCCACAGTGTAAACAAGAAATCTTAGCCAATCCACGATTTCTCTTCCACTCCATCTTCGTGACTACTGAATGTTGCACTTTGGAGGGTGGTGATTAGTCATATGTTGCTAGCGTTCTATAATAACTTAAGGTTCCCGCATTCAGGACCCCTCACTCGTGACACTTGGGTTCGAGGGTAGTATGTTTCTCGTAGCCACCTAGTTTGTGGTCTGGATAATCGCTTCACCATGACCAACACGTGTGGTTCTAGGCTTAAAGCTTGGCCCTACTCTTCTCATCTATGGTCTTTCCTGTCTGAGTTCTATGATAATGGTTCTTCATTTCCCATATGCTCCAGTAATGTCTCCCTTTAATATTTTGAATTCATTATATTTTTGTAATTCTTGCTTTGAAGAGAAGGGTCTATGTGTTGTTGTCCATCGGCAAACTTATATAATGTTTTTTTTGTTGGACGCTATGCTAAAAAGAGGTCAGGGTTAGAAAGGGTTAAAAAGAGTTAATTTATGGTTAAAAAGAGTTAATGTAATTTCAAGACTTTGAATTTGTATTATTAGTTGTATCTTTTTTGGAAAATTAGTAACACAAAAATATTTTTTATGTAATATTTTATTGAAGTAATAAACAACTAAATTATTTCTATATATATAATATCTAATTTATATATTTATTTTAAAAATTTTAGGTTTTATATGTAAACATTACGTAAATAAATTAATTTAAATATCTTAAAAGATATTAATATTAATACCTTAAATAATTCTTAAAGTTTTAAATTGAAGAATCTTCATGATCTTTTTTGTCGTGGTTTTCCATGGTGTAAAGGTCTTATTATGTTAAGTTGGATTCCGAGTGATATTGATCTTATTATTTTAGTTGATACTTGGGAGCATGACGAATCTAGGGTCCCTAACCTTGACGTGTTCACTCTTTGGTCTGCTTGGAATAAGAAATCCTCTAGGAGAGATTTTGGTGGTATTGCCTGTTATGTTAGGAACAATGTTTCCTCACACTTCTGTCTTCCTAAAATTGACCCCTTCAATCAACACATTTGGATTGAGATCTCTGATTCTACAACCAATAAGTTCTTCCTTGCAATCTTCTATTTCGCTCCTATAAACTCTACATCCTATAAGAAAAACAACCTTGATAAGAATTGTCCTTTCAATACTTTAGAAGAAGACATCTACAACCTAAGGAATGAAGGAAATATCCTTTTTCTTTGGGACTTTAATGCTCGGACTACTTCTGACTAAGTTATTATGTTAAGTAACAAATCTAACCTTGACCCCTTGTGGCTTGATGAGGATGGTAACTTAGCTAATATATTCACGAGAAAATTTGAAGACATAATCGAGAACCTATTCGGCATAGAGACCCTCAAAATTTCTAGTTCCCAAAACTTAATCATTTGCAATGGTATTAATAAATTCCCTCTCCAGTCAGATGACTCGTTCCCATGGGTTGGGTAGCAGCGTTGTGGATTATGCGATCTCTGACATCCTTTTCCTCAACCATATTAAAAACTTTTAGCTTCTTAACAAGTACGAGCCTAACTTTGACCACAAACCTTTTCCTTTATCTCTCAATATTTATATGCATACCACCCACATGCAGGAGAATAGTTGATCCGGATCGTGGTGGAAGGCCCCCAAGATCTAAAATATTGAAATGGATCTTGTGGGGGAGGAGGGAGGCCCCTAATATCTGGAGAGTTGCAATGTTAGAAAGAAAATGATAGAACATACAGGACATAAAACCACAAAGAATTTTTTTATCAAAACCGATAATAACTATAAAGGCTACATTGTGGCGCATAATCTATCCTTTTACAAAATGCAACTTGTTACTTATAATATTTTTCAGTTACAATACCACGGGTCAATTCCATGGGTGAATGGATACCATGGGTGGATGTCATGATACCACGAGTCATGTTCATGTGTGAATGAATACCATGGGTGGATGTCACAATACCATGGGAAAATACCATGGGTGAATGAATACCATGGGTGGATCTCAGTTACAATACCATGAGTAAATTCCATGGGTGGATGAATAATATGGGTGGATGAATACCATGGGTTGACACCATTTTCTATTTAGATCATTCTTCCCTCCTTAAGAAGCAATAGTCCCCATTAAGTGAAGTCCCCTCTTGTGAAGTCTTTGTTGCATATGAAGAGCCACTGAAGAGAAGGGTTTTATGTGGTTAACCCATAACCATGATGAACGAAGAGTTGAGGATAGAGATACCCTGTAATGTTTGTGACCAAGTGTGATACTGATAGTGTGCGGCCTAGCAAATGGACTTTGATGAAGTGTGTGTTTATGGATGACCCATAACCATGATGAACACATATTTTAGGATAGAGATACCTTGTAATGATTGTGACCAACTATCATACTGACATTATGCAACCTAGCAAATGGACTTCGATGAAGTGTGGGTTTGTGGATGACACATAACCATGAAAAACGAAGATTCGAGGATAGAGTTACCCTGTAATGCTTGTGACCAACTGTGATACTAACAGTGTGCGGCCTAGCAAATGGACTTCGATGATAAGGATTTTGTGTGGTTGACCCATAACCGTGATGTTGGTTGTTAATGAAGTAGTAGGTGCCTACATAGCCTGGGGTGGGAGGGGACATCTCCAACGGGAACCCACTCTAAATGCTACTCCAGAATTAAAATGGACATAACTCAGTCAATATAACTCAGAATATTTATTATAACCTATTTTTGGAAACAGAAGGACCATTTTGCATCTTCCCATGTGTTGGAAATCCTTATCTCGACACTCTAGAATCTCATATTCGTGCTGCAACATTTCTGTTGTCACAAAAGTTCTCAAACAATAATGGATTTTAAATCAAGGATATCTCCCACATTCGAACTCCGAGTGGACCCATTTTTTTTGAAATGGAGCAATTTTACAAGAGGAGCTCAGAGCTACAATCACGTTTATGAAATTCTGCACCAAAATTGAAAAACAAAAGATAGGAGAGCCGACATCCACGAATTTCCATCAAAAACATTTCTGCAACATAACTGATTCTAAATCAGTGATATCTCCCTCCAGACTCCGATTTGGCTTATTGTTTTTTAGAATTTGGGTAATTTTTCGCAAGGAATCCATATATGTTAATTTTTTTTGTAAATTTTGCACAAAAAATTTCAGATCTGATTTGCAAACTCGTCGCCCAAAAACATTCTTGCAAAAAAATGAAAAAAAAAAGAAAAATTCTTCCCACTTGGACAAAAAAAAAGCTCTGTGGAGGACGTAGCACATGCCTGAAGCTTGTTGAATATTCTTGCAAATTTTGAAACTGAAATATGCATCAAACCCTCATTCTCATGGAAGCATAACTTTCTCTAATACCACTGATCTAGATCTTGGCAGGAGGCCCCCAAGATCTAAAAGATTGAAATGGATCTTGTGGGGGAAGAGGGACGCCCCCAATATCTAGAGAATCACAATGCTAGAAATAAAATGACAAAACACACAGTAAATAAAACTAGAAAGAAACTTTTTATTAAAATCGATAATAACTATAAAGGATATATTGTGGCAGACAACCTGTCTTTTTACAAAATGTGACTTGTTACTTATAGTATTTTTCAGTTACAATACCACAAGTCAATTCCATGGATGAATGAATGCCATGGGTGGATGTCACAATACCACGAGTCAATTCCATGGGTGAATGAATAACATCGGTGGATGTCACAATATAATGGGCAAATACCATGGGTGAATGAATATCATGGGTGGATGTCACTTACAATACAATGGGTAAATTCCATGGGTGGATGAATAACATGGGTGGATGAATACCATGGGTTGATGCCATTTTCTATTCGAATCAACAATGAAAGAAAAAGGTCACATTCACTTCGATTGAAGTAAGGCCAACCTTTTATTAAGGGATTTGGAAAGGAATTTAGGCTCCCTGACTTATAATAACAACTTTGATAAAATCTATTACCATTTACTACCACCCTTTCCACCACCATTAACAAATTCTCTAATAAGACTTTGTATAAGAAAAATAATAGAACTTCCAATTCTTGGTATGACAAAGACTATAAAATTTCTAGGAAAGAAATCATAGACGCCCCTAATGAAAGCATTAAGCTCCAGAATATAAGTATTTACAAATCTCTCATTAAGAGGAAGAAGAGGTCATATATTAATAAGAGACAAGAGCATCTTCTTCACCTTTCTAAAGTTGATCTCATAAAGTTTTGGCAGAATGTGCTTGTTCGTAAAACTAAAGATAATCATTCGATCCCCCTAGAAGATTGGGATAACTATCTTAATAAGTTCTATGACTCTCCCGATATCATGGGCACCATCTTAAACACTCCTATTAAGGATGATATCTTTTCCTTGGAAGATGTTGAGTCTGGGATCAATAAACTCGCTAATGGGAAAGCCAAAGATATTGAAGGTTACCAAGTTAAGATCTTTAAAATGGGAAAATATATCATCATTCCTTATCTCCACAAGCTTCTCAATTTGTTTGTAAATCATGGCCTACCTAAGCTTTGGACGCTAAGCCTTATTTCACCTATATTCAAAAATGGGGACAAAAGTGTTCCCTCTAACTATAGGACCATTATGATCAGCCACGTCTGAGCCAAGCTTTATGGGCACATTCTGGAAAAAATGCTCAGCCTTTGGCTTGAGAAACAGGCTAAAAGAGCTAAAGGGAAAGCTTGTTTTAGGAGGCATCACTTGACCATCGACGACCTTGTCACCCTTAGGATCATCGTAGCAGAATGTCACAATAGTAAAACCAATCTCTTTTATTTTTTTGTGGACTTTAGAAAAGCATTCAACGTTGTCCCTCAAGATAAGCTCTCGGAGAGGACTGAAGAGATCATGGTTCCTCTTGAAATGAGGACTGTTGTGATCCACCTTTATGAGATTGTCATTGCCAAGCTTAAGATCAAAGAAGGGTGGTCTAATGATATTCAATGTAATATCAGGGTTAACCAAGGTTGTCTCCTTTCCCCTACCCTTTTTGGTATTTACATCGATAACCTAGAGGAGTGTCTGGAAAATTCAGGGTGCAAAGGTACCATGCTCGCTGGTATTACCATTACTCTTCTCCTTTATGCTGATGATATTGTTCTTCTTGCAAGGAGTCATGATGACCTAAACAAGCAACTTAAGACTCTTCATGTCTACTACTCCAAGATGGGTATGACAGTTAATACTGACAAGACTAAAGTCATGATCATTAAATCCAAAAATATCAGCTATGATAGTTTCTTTTATCATAACCATTACCTTGAGTAGGTTTCTTCTTATAAATATTTGGTATTGACTTTCCTCATAAGCTCAACTGGAATTATAGCATCGAGAAATTAATTATTGGAGGTTGGAAATCTTATTATGAGCTTGAAAACAATTGTAAGTTAACTGATCTTTACTTTTGGGGTAAAAAAATGTTCATCTTTGAGACTCTCGTCACCCCTGTTATCTTATACAAATGTGAAGTTTTGGGGTGTAGTATATCTAGGGAGTCACGGATAAATATTGAGATGATCCACAAGCAATTCATAACCTATAACCTCAAGATCAAGGGAAATACTCCCTATCCTATCCTCTTGATCGAATCTAGCATGTCCCCTATTGAAAGTGCGACCATGTTTAGATATCTAGTGTATAAGAAGAAGCTTCACAATATGGAATCCAAGAGGCTCCCAAAAATTGCTTCTCACTTTAGTCAAAACCCCACCTACGCCTTAAGTGCGGGTTGCATCATGATGCTCAGTCTTGGCTCAACCATTGGGGGATTAAGGAGGAGATCATCATGGGAAGCAAGGACAATATCAAAGATACTATTACCTCTAGTTTTAAGGACAAGATATGGGATGCTAAGGAGCTAGAGGGTAAAAGGAAGCTAAGGTACTATAAGGAGGTGATCAAAGCCACCCTCGATAATCAGAATTATCACTCTATGTTGACTAGCACTAAGAAGAAAATGAGCCTAGCTAGGATTAGAACTAACTCTCATGAACTTTAGAGTGAGACTGGGCGGTGATCTACTCCCAAGACTCCTCGGGACAATAGAATTTGTCATATTTGTGATATTAACAAGGTGGAAGATGAAAAACACTTCCTTTTAGGCTACCCGACTCTTGCGCACATCCACTCTCAATTCCCTATCATCAGTTACACCTCTAATCTTCTTGACTTATTAAGCCACCCAACTATATCGATCTTGGAACACTTCTTTCTCTACTCTTTGATAACAGAAACAAGATTTTGAAGAATGACAATTAGACTATCTTTTCTTAAGATCCAATAGACCGTATTGTTCATAGTGGATGTTAATCATCATCATCAAAAAAATCATCACTTACTTTTTTACCATATATTATAATAAAAATTATTTAAATTTTGAAAAATATATTTAATATAACATTAATATCAAGAATCTATTTATTTATTAATTCCTTAATATAAAAAATTCCTTTATTTAGTTATTAGTTTCTTACTATGTGAAACTGTGAATATTATATTTCTATTTAGTTATTAGATTAGTAATATAGGAAACTCTTTTACTTTTTGCATTACTCTTAGTTAGTAAATAAAAAAATTAATTTAAAATTTAATTGTAACCTTTTTTATTTGGTGTACTGAATACTTCCACGCATTTACTTGCTAAATATTTTGTGTGTTTGGTGTATTGAATATTTCTACTCATTTATTTAGTCAACAATACATTCTTGAGGTATTATTTGACTTTATATCAATATAATAAACCATTTATTTTTAGAATATTTATGAAATCAATCACATATACGATTTCAAACTTAACATTATTCATAAACAAATTAGGTTAAGACACATTTCACTGAATTCTATAAATATTCTATCCAACTTTACAAAAATAAATATATTATAAACCAACATAAGAGTAAAACATGGACCAAATT
>APFE030664737.1:30873-49602 GCA_000404065.3 Pinus taeda
TGTAGATTGTTAAATTTTTCTCTTAATATTTATGAAGCCTTAGGACTAGTAATTCACAAAGTGATGGATTAATGCTTTTTAGTGAAAGAGATTAATGTATTCAATATAAAAATACATAAAAAATAAAAAATGTGCTTATTACATGGTAAATTTAAAAGCTTAAAAAAATAATTCTTTATAGGAAATGTAAAATTCGTTTTTATATGAATTCCTCTTTTGTAAAAATAAAATGCAAAGAAAAATTAATAATTAACAATAATAAAACACATTTACAAAACATCATAATTATCCTATAATCCATACATTATTATTTATAATAAAATATAATAAACATTGTAACTATCATGAAGCTTATTAATTAATCAATAATGAATTATAAGAGAGCAGCGTAAATCACATGATAAAGACCTTTGTCGACGCGTTTCGAACAACCAGTGTGGTTTCATCCGTCAATGGTCTGACGATGAACCAACACCTGGTTGGTTCCGAACCGCGTCGACAAGGTCTTTATCATGTGATTTACTGAAGCCTCCTATAAACTGACTGATCACAGAAAGCCTCAATTCTACTATCAATAATGATTTTATCATCAAACAAAATTTAATTAATTTTTATAAATTTTTATTTTTTTTTGGTAAGTTTGTTAAGTTAGTAATGTTTTTGTTTTTTAAAATAATTTAACACATTTTAAATTAAGGTATTTTTTAATTAATGATTTTTTTTTAATTTATAAATACAGCTTGAGTGGCCTAAAGGTTAAGAGATGTGTTTTCTTCCTAAGAGGTCCAAAGTCAAAACCAGAGGGGGAAGTATGTATGCCTCTCGTAGACTTAAAGCAATTTTTCAGATATCGCTCGCGGGAGGTGGGTCCTTGTCCCACAAAACAAGGGGGTCTTCATACACTTCAATTTGGTGTCTGGCTTGGCTTTGACCTAAAAATAATTTATTATAATTAATTTATAATATATTTAAAATCTAAAATAAATTATAAAATAGATAGTTATAAGTTTTTCTTTTGGCATATCTCTATTATTATATTTTTTTGAGATAATCTTTTAGAGGCTATGATCATATCGTCTAATAGGTTTCAAATTTAATGTAAGTAGACAGTCCATAATGAATGTCGCTTGGGCTAGTTGATGGAAAAGCACCATAATTGTAGTCATAATTCCACTTGAACTAGTGATTTCCATTCATTAGCTAATATAAATTTGGTAGCCTACTATGATAAACAAGCGATGGATCCACTTATATAATTCATTCTTATATGCATGTCCAATAGCGTGAAACAAAATTAGCTAATATAAATTTGGTAGCCTACTATGGTAAACAAGCGATGGATCCACTTATACAATTGATTCTAATATGCATGTCAAATAGTATGAAACAAAATTAAAAATACTTGCCCCTTAACATCATATATGTTTTCTTAATGAACTTACCAAAGTTAATAGTTTGTATATCTCTTGGGATAGTTTAATTTCTCCAAAGGCGGTTCTCACATTCTCAACCACTCATTATGAAGTTTTGTTGCTTCCTAGGGTAGTTTAATTTCCCCAAAGGTGGCTCTCCTACCGTAAACCCATCCTTATAATACTTGAACATATAATATGATAAGAACTAAACCCCATAAAAACTAATTGATCTATATTGGGTTCCTTACCATATTGCTATGTGTCATGGCCCCACGCTCTGGTCACTTATGACCATCGTGGGCACTCTCTGGTGCTGAAGAGATTTCTCTTTGAGTTAAACTAATTTCACCCGAATTACGCCTAACACTTCAACACTTAGCCATTTTTTCATTCAATTGTTCCTATGTTAAATTATGCAGGGGAAATAAACTTCATTCAACTCACTTTACTTCATTTACATTCAACTTCATAAAAGTGTGATAAACATAACAACAATACGATATCACAAATACAACAACAAACACAACTCTGCAATGGGAGGGGGAAACTCCCCAAAGTAGTTCGCCCCTGATTTTATTAATTGTTTCAAATAATATAGAACAATATTTTACAAATACAATGGCATGGGAGCTGCCTAGCCCAAACTAGAAAACTTGTCCAACTAATCTCACATGTTGTGCAATCCTTCCTTCCACTCTCGACCAACCTAGAAACGCCAAAATATTTGCCCCAAAACATAACCAGAAAATTGGCCCAATTGTTTAGGCTTGCTGGGGAATCCCCACCTTCCCTGGGCTCTCATTTTCTGCATCCTTTTGCGATGTGAAACTTTCCTAAGTTTCTAAAATGTCATGGACTCACCCCTTACTTGTGAGACCTAATTATGTGATCTCCCTTTGCTTGGTCGAACTTGCTTCTGCCTTGGTCAAACATCTCTCTCTTATGGCTTATACACGTTCAACCTCATTTCTTTTCATGTGGGATAATGCCCCTTCACTCATCGAGTTGACCCTTCATCCTTGTAAGAGCTCCACTTCATGGGTGGATGCACCCCTAGGCCAACCTTCCTATGGGCTAGTGGCCACCCCTTTGCTGGGTAGGCACACCCCTACCTAGCGCTCCACGCTGCCTTGTAACCACCCACTTCCCACATCTACCCAAGCAACTGCCAGCGGGGGTAAACATGCAATGAGAGGCCACTATGATATGATTCGACCTCCTAAATCATGTTAAGGAAGTGGAACTAATGGAAACACACCATACAGACATTCAACGTCATCTTTGAAACCCTCAAGAACCTATCCAACACTTCAGACAGCTTGCCCTTGGGTCCCACTAAACTTTTGGACAACTTAAGCCTCAATACCTTTCATGCTATATGCATGAAAACATCCAGAAACCCAAAGTTTATCTCACAGGCTTGCCTACCAGTGTCCAGAGACTAAATTTGTCAATGCTATGCCAGGGTCCTCAAGATTTGAACCACTTTTTTAGGCCCAGATCCCAGGTCACTGCCCAAGATTGAACCATCCCTTCATGTCAGTAAAATAACATGGAAATGTCAATACTAAAGAAAATACTTGGTTAAGATCTTGATTGGACCCCTACTAGCCATGACAAGAAATTTGTTAATCATATCACGAATATGTCAACTATAGGTGTAAATAATGGTTCTGAGCATAGGTGTCTCATACTTATCTGAGATTTGTCATGAAGCATTGATGCCTCAATACAATAATTGTCATTCCATCCATTAGTACATAGATACATTAATCATTCAATTACAAGTAAAAACATGATGAGTTCCATAGATAGTTGTTGTTATCAAACACATACATAACTAGCATAATAGGGACATAAATACCAATGAAATCATAGCCATATAAACCAAATACAATCTAGTATAATACTCATAGAAATACAAGGATAAATACCATCAATTCTATTAATTCCATCAATTCCCCCCTTGTGAGATACAGGGTGAGAAGTTGAATTACTCTTCATCATTGCAAGGCTGGTCAATCCTCTCGAACATATCCTATAGTATGACACGTAAAACGTCTTGGCTATTTTGGACCAATCTCAAGAATTAATCCATCCAAAATTTAGTTTCCCTCTTGCAACAGTCTTCTTTCTAGAACATTTGTTTGAATGGTCATTTCGCTTTCCACAATGCTCACACGAATGAATATCAAAACACTGATCTTTCACATGTCAAACTCTGTCACAATGTTGGCATCAATCAGTATGTTCTAGATCGACATCATCCACAAATATAGCACTACAAATTTGTGTAGGTTTAGAAAATTTAGGAACATGAAAAGATACATCCAAAATATCCTTATTATATCCCAAACTAGTTTTGTTTTTGTTCTATACAATTTCTTCCCATGGTCTTCAAAAGGTTTTGGAAACTCTAGGTTTCATAACTATATGCAAACCATTCTTGCATACCCTTGCTTTAACATTACTTTCTGTTGCATCCAAATTTGCTCCTGAAGTGACTTCATTACTCTTCGAATGCTATTTGAAATTATGATCATCTCCCTATACTTGAGACTCAATATGGAGAAATTCAACTTTCTCCAATGCATCATGTAAATGGACTCTAATATAAACAAAACTTACTTTGTTGATATTTACAGTTTCATCAACAGTAGAACTAATGAGATTGTTTAATATTTCTAATACATTTTTAATTCGAGACATTTTAGTCAATCTCAAGTGTGAGGTTCAACTGAAATGCACCCGTTTACAATGAAAATTCAACAAGTAGGATGAATAATTTTTAATGAGAAGAAAGAAATGATAAGTCTTCAAAGTGGAAATAATCCATGTACGAAGTTAAAAAAAAATCTTTAACTCCCATCGACCCATTGACCCACTTGAAGCATTTTTCACTTAAATCAAGTATGCAAATAAAATAATCTCACTTCAACATCATTCACACTAGAATCATTTTTCACTTAAATCAAATATGTCAACAAAATAATCTCACTTCAACATCCTTCACAATTGAAGCTGTAAACTCAACTCTTTGGCAACCCAATTACTAGAACTTTAGTTTGAGAAAAAATTTAAATGAAGCTTTAAACTCAACTCTTTCGCAACCCAATTTCTAGAACTTTAGTTTGAGAAAAAATTTAAATCAAAGGTCATGATCCATTTATGTCTTCATAGTAATTTATGATATTAATTCATGAAAATTAATTTGTGACAAAGCTTACTTTCCATATTTTCACTAGTTGAATGTTCTTGTTTTGAGTCAATTAGCAAAATAATTCCTCATATGCAATACTAGAAGATCGGGGCCATAGTCACATATTCGTTTGATGTAGGCTTTCCAAAGGCCTTAAAATACTTATTGCAAAATTGAAAAAATATCATCTTCTGACCACATTATTACCATCCTCTAATAATGGAACAAAGCTTGTTTGTTCATAGCATTTTCATTCATCCACATGAGAAGTAATTCATTGCAGGAATATGTTCACATGACCTTTAACAATCTGATGATGGTTGCTTCATTCATACTTCTCGCAACAGTTGTAGGTATTCAAATAGGGCTTTAAGAAATAGTTTTTTCCACCAAAGAGCACTCAACTTTGGGTGCCACCTTCAACTCTATCAGCACATAATCGATTAAATCCTGACAAAATTCGTCTCAAAATGACTGTATGTATGAAGGCATGTTTCCATCTTTGGAAAACTGTTACAATGATATGGAACTGATTTTGGGTTTTCTTATCCAGTGTCTATCCATACTGAGTTACAAACAGTCAAGGGCGTTGTGAACTTAATGAGTTCCTCCCAATGTTTGCAACTAGTTTATCAATAACTTTGGCCACTAGAACTTGTTGTTGCCTACAAAGTCAATGGCATTAGTGTTGCCATTGCTATTTATTAAGAAGGAAGCTAACAGAACAAAGTAGATGTAAATTTTGGCAACAACTGCATGCCATACAATGAATCAATCATCAACCAATTCCAACCATGACTTCCAAATACGTTGACTAGAGCTATAGTGTATTCTACTGAACTCAATGAGGGTCTGGTGCCTTAACAGTGCAAATTACAATGCATATGGAAATTGATTTGCAAATCTTGTCTTCTTACTCGCCGAAAATATTTCCTCTACATGGAATTCACGGCTCCTCTTCACATAGGTCCACAACTTTATCAATTGACACTCTTAGGAGTCGCAGTCAAGCAATTCAAACAGTCTCACATTATGAGGTGGGCAAAAAAGGTTTTGGAATCACCAAACAATATGCAACAACATGAATTGGAAAACGCGATGAAACTCCGCACATTCAGTGAGAGTAGCGATGACCTCCTTCTAGACAGACCAGACAGGTTTTATATTTTTGCATGAGTTACCATACGCAGATGGAAACAGGGTCTATTTGGCTCACTGCTCATTTCTCTCAGTGCTTTCCAAAGATGTAACACGACAAGCCCTGCTGCAACTCATGACAACTTGACCTTCAGGTTCGACATCCAATCAAATACAGAAATTCCTCCAACAAGTCATTTTGTGAGACCTCTTACAGCTCTATGTGTCATCATTCAAGATTGTCAACTCAAAATCCTTTATGATGTGTAGGTAGTCCACAATAAGAAGAAATATTCACAGGTTCGACAGGCTCACCACGCTTCAATACTAGGGCTCACATAGCATAATTTTTCGCGCTCGGCGACGATTGATCATCACGACATGCACGTCTTCATTTACTTCGATGACAATCACAAAAGAATGACTCAAACACCCTTTAAACGAGAGTTCCAAGGAACGACCCCTTCAAATGTTAAATATTTCACTAGCTTCACTGTCTTGCCTGCTCACGTTCTTATGCAGGCAACAATGGCAACGTGCTCAAGAAGGCCACAAACATGTGGCTCAATTTACACAAGACCAATGAACCTCCACTCTGATATCACCATAAGACAACCAAAATTGGAAACCAAATTCAACTATATATTAAGAATGTTGTCAATGAATCACGTATATAATGTACATATAATTACAACAAGAAAAGAGTTGATTCAGTTTCAGATGTTACTTGGACTCTAACAACTAATTACCATCACACACTAAGCCAAAACATAACCTGAATATTAGATGTCTAACATTTTACACTCCTCATTGACAAAGTTGTTTGTCACTAAAGATCCTTTGCGTCCTAATCCCAACCGACTCTCCTTTTGCCCTTTTTTATCTCCATGTTATTTGTTATGCCTCTTTGAAGCGTCTTTGTGATTACTTCTCGCTTTCAAGCCCCCTATTTTTTCTTGTCTTGTTCTAATGTTTGGGGAATTTTCCTTCTATAGTTCCTCTTCTCTTTTTGACCTATCTTGCTCTATATTGACTTTCAGTTAGCAGTCCTCCTTTTTATGCTCTTTCTCATATAGTGTGGGAGAAAATTTGTTCAAGATCATCTTTTAGCTTCGAAGAATTATGTGACTTCATCTTTATAATTAATAGTTAATTAAGGCAATTTGTTTTTTTGGATTGAAAAATATAAAAAAAAAGTCTACTGACCAGAGAGACTAGCGTGTTTTCCCACCGTTATTTTCGACTTCTCGGAAAGAATAGCGGTTCGTAAAAGTCACAGAGACGACAATCAAGAATTGAAGTGGGGCATACAGATGAAGAAAGTGTGAGGAAATTCGGCGAAGATATATGAAGTAACGTGGAAAAATGTGTGGGATGAATTCCATGAAAAGGCATGGAAAATAGAGACGTGCTGGTCGGTGGTTGACTTGAGTTGGTCAGTAGTCTTCCACTATTAGAAAACGCTATTCTACCCTGTGAAGAAACCATGAGGTGTGAAAGAAGGGCGGGCAATTCGTAAAATCCATCGATACTACGGATCAAGCAATCCGAAATGGCTATGTGATGTGTGGTACAGAGATGAAGTGTGCGGAAATTCTTGGATACAGATAAGCCTGCGTAAAGTTCGCGACAAGTATAAAATTATTGATGGACTACAAAAGAGAAAAATATCAAATTATATTTTATCACGAAATTCTCTCGCTCAAAATGTGTGGTGTGAATTAAAAAGTAGTACAGGAAAAATAATGAATGTTACTGGTAAGAGTTAATTAGCTTGCCATAAGGCATTAAATGACTGGTTAGCTGTATGTCCTTTAATTTTATAACACACCAGCACGCATAAAGAGATAAATGAAAAATACTGGAGTGTGTTATAAAGTTAAAGGGCATGCAACTAACCAGTCATTTAATACCCTATAACATACTGATTAGCTCTTGCGAAATGTTACTTACCAAACCCCACACGTTAACTTTGTTCTCACCTCCCGACCTGATCGTTCAATATATCCCACATCCTTTCATATCCGGCTGGCTAGCAACTAAAGTGTTCAGCCTCCACAAAAATATTATAAACTAGAATAAAGGTAAGCCCTGCAAAATAACGATTCGTTTAATTCATTAAAACAAAAGGAAAAGTTAAGTATAATTAGTTAATAATTTTTTTTATAAAGAGGTAATTTTTTTTTTTTTTTTTTTTTAAAAACGAATTAAAATATTGACATTAATTTGTTTTAAAAATGAAAAGCAAAAAATTTACCTTTTTATAAAAAAAATTATTAACTAATTATACTTAACTTTCCTTTTGTTTTAATGAATTAAGAATCGTTATTTGCCGGCTTATATATATCTATATATATATATTATATATATATATATATATATATATATATATATATATATATAGCTACTAGATTTTTAATGTAAATATTTTATTTTATATTAAAAAAATACAATTATATATAAATAATGATGATTACTGTTTATTGATATTAATGGGTTTATTAAACAATTTTTTTTTTTTCGAGGGTAAGAGCTCTGCGGCGGACTGCTTCAAGCCATGGCGTTTCCCGTCCTGGATTCCTTGTCTCCCAGCCCTGTTTTCCTCGTTGGGAAGGGAAAACCAGTGCAGATTAGAGGAGGGCCTGTGCTCGGTAGAAATACATTGCGTGTTCATGCTGTAGATACCGGGAAAACGGAGTACCTCAGCTAGACGCGGTGGGTGTTGGGGTTCAGCGACCGCTTTCCTGATGAAACCATTCCGCGTGGGGAGATCTTTCTACCCTACAGCAATAGGGAAATCCGCATTCGGAAGCCGCAAAATTATGTGGTTAAGAAGCTGCCTTCAGGAGGGTGGGCAGACTTCGGTAGGAGCGTTCTCCTCCAGATCTGCTTCTCTAATGCAGAAGTCTCCCAAAAACCCCGCAGGGCCATTTTCTTTGGCACTTTTGGAAGCGATCTATGGACAGTGATGCCGCAAGGGCTCCCTCCGCTTCAGGTCTCGTTTTCTAGTATGGTGTTCACCCTCGGCATCCTTGTCTTCGAAACAAATGCTATATGTCAAAGTAGGGAAGTTGCGTGGCAAGTGTTTTTAGGAATTCCGCGCCGAGAGTTGGTCTCTTGGAAGGGACAGATCTCAAACAATGCACAAATTGGATTTTATGGAAAGGCTCTGGGAAACTGTTGCGAGATGTAGCGTCCAGCCATCGTCCAGACTCTATTCAGACCAGCAGAAATTGGAGCAGTAAGCTTCAGAGAGGCCCCATCCTCTTTTAAGCCATTTCCAGTGATTAAAGCTGAATGTTTCCCTACGCAGGGAACTAAGAATCAGGCACAGGATGTGCCCCTAGCAAGTTGTGCTTGTACCAGAGTCCTCCTGTCTCAGATTTGCAGAGGAAAGCAGAATCCGGAGCACTCTGCTTCGTTCCAGATCCTAATTGTGCTCCTCTCTGGAAAAACTCTGCTTCAATGGGTGAGCTCTTTGGATCAAGTGCAGGACCTCAAGAAAATACTGGATTTTAGGATGGGGATTCCCTCTGCTTCTCAAAGGCTCCTCTTCAAAGGTAAACAGCTTGAGGATCACCTGCCCCTTTCTTTTTACGACATTCAAAGAAATGCCTCCATCATTCTTTCCCTTCGTTTGAGAGGGGGAGCTGTTGGACAGTCTTCTTCAGCTGCAGCATTTTCCTACAAAGATGTTGTCCATGCTCAGAAGTCCAAGAATACGGCTCCACCAGCCTAGGCTCCAAAATTTTTTTGGTGTACAAGCTGGAGGAAACCCCCTCCATCGAAATAATACATCCTACGATGGATAGACAATTCCAGTTATTTGCAGAATTAGGAATTATTTGCGGGTTCAATGGGCTTTGTCCACGTACAGCAGATCTCTACAAATGGATTCACTCGAACTGGACCAACAACTGCAAGGTTCTTCTATGCTCAAAAGGCTTCTTCATTTTAGTTTTTGTTGACGGTGAGGATTATCAAAAAGCATTAACTGAAGGTCCTTGGTTTTGGGACTCAACGGGGCTATTCTTAACCCCTTGGTTCCCAGACTTCGATCCCTCCACAGCTGTCATCACCAAACTCCCCATCTGGGTCAGACTTCCTAATCTCCCAGCTCCTTTATGGCACTTTGCTGTGTTTGAAGGAATCGGTAATTCTCTAGGTCGCTTTCTAGCCACGGATACTTCTAGAGGGGAAAAAGGCATATACACCTTCACCAGAATCTGCGCGGAAATAGACATGAGTAAAGGACTTCGAGATCAGATCATTCTCAAATATGGAGACTTCCACTGGACTCAGACCCTGGATTACGAGAATACAGCGTTCCGCTGCAGAAATTGCCATTTCCCTGGGCACCTTCAAAGATCGTGTCCAGCGATCCTTGCCCAAAAGAAGAATGCCGCTCCTAAGCCGAAATCCAAGAACTGGAAACCTTTTGACCCGCCCCCCATGGACGATTTTGATTCCAGCTCAGATGAAGAGGATGGGGACGTGGACGGTATGGACGCTTCTCTTGCACAGGATCCGGTCTCCACAGGTCCTGAGGAGACCACTGTCCCACCTCTCTCGCAGAAAAGATCTCTCGAGACCTCTCCTTCGGATTCAGACAAGGAGATCTCTCCGTCAGCACAGCTTAGTTTGCAAATCATACCAACACAGCAGGATCATCGTGGTTGGGTCAAAGTTGGTAAAAAGAAAGGAAAAAAGGGCCGAATAGAAGATTCCACCAAAGTTGGGTTGGATCCTCAGTAGGGCTCTTGTTTCTTTGCTTCTTCGGGTTGTTTCTTGTTTAACATTGCTCTTCTTGTCTTCTCCTCGAGGCCGAGGTGGATGGTCTATCCTTTCCGGCTGCCTGTTTCTCTTTGGGGTTCTGTAGGAGGTCCTTTGGTCAAGTTGTCATGTTCCAAGCTGAGCTTCGGGCTCTTGTCTGCCCGGGAAGACCTTTTGTAAAATATGTTTTATTTTCTTAATACAAAAAGCTGACTTACAAAAAAAAAGATATTAATGGGTTTATTGGATTTTAAAAATGAAAGAGATCAATTGAGATTTTTCATTATTTTATTTTTATGATCTAAGAGGAGATAAATAAGTATTCATAGATCACTGTAATTTTGCTAATTGAATAAGTCAAGAAAGTTGATAGTGTGGTAGATGTTTTGGAAACATGAACAAATGTGAATAAGAGTTGGACAATCCAAGAGAAAGTGTTTTTCATTTTCAACACTCTTAAAATTGCATAGTTGACAAATTCTTTCATCCCAAGGTGTTTTGGGGATAGACCACCACTAGGTTTCAATTTGGAGCTCAGAGGAATTAGTTCTTATCTTAACAATGTTCATCTTCTTCTTAGCACTAGTTAAGGAAAAAAGATAATTCTTGTCAATGAGAGGGTTGATCACCTCTTTATAATACCAAGGTGTTTTGGGGATAAATCACCACTAGGTTTCATTTTGGAGCTCATAGGAATTATTTCTTATCTTAAGAATGTTCATCTTCTTCTTAGCACTAATTAAGGTAGAAAGATCATTTTTGTTAATGACAGTGGGGTTGATCACCTCTTTATAAAACCTTAGCTTATTTTTCCCCTCTAGCTCCATATCATCCAATGATTTGGCCTTAAATTTGGAAGCAATGGTATTTTTAATATTCTTTATTCTCCAAGATGACTTCATCCTTTAAACCTCAATAGTAGAGCCAAGATTGGGCATCCTTGTGCCAACAACGCTCAAAACAAAGGTGCATGTTCTGACCACATTTAGAAGCAACTTTAGGGAACCTCTTGGTTTCCATGTTGTAAAGTGTCTTGTTATACATCAGATATTGAAACATAGTCATGCTCTCAATGGGGGAAAGGCTAGCTTCAATCAGAAGTATAGGATAGGAGAATTATCTTTAATCTTGAGGTTGTAGGTTATAAATTGTTTTTGGATTAGATTAATATTTCTCCATCATTCTCTATACATACTGCAACCCTAAACCTCATATCCATACAATGAAATAATATGGGTGATGAGTGTCTGAAAGATACAGTTTTTTGTACTCCAAATCCAGAGATAAATCATTTTGCAATTATTTTCAAGCTCATTATAAGCTTTCTAGCCGCTAATAATCCTTTTCTCAATGATATGGTTCCAGTTGAACAGATGATGAATGCCAATACCTAAATATTTGTATGAAGAAAACATCTCCAAGTAATTTCTATCATAGATGAAATTGTCATGGTCGATCCTTTCAGATTTAACTATCATGACTTTAGTCTTGTAATTAGTAACGATGATACCCATCTTGCAGCAAAAGTTGTCGAGGATTTTAAGTTGTTTTTTGATATCCTCATGGCTTCTTGCTACCTAAAAAATATCATCAACATATAAGACAAGAGTAATTACCATACCAACAAGCTTGGGGCCAGCGCATCTTGCAACTTTCAGACATGCTTCTAGCTTATCAATATAAATGCCAAAAAGGGCAGGGATGTTGGACACCTTTGCTTAACATTAATATTGGATTTAATTTCGTTAAATCAACCCTCGATGGTCTTAAGCTTAGAGACAATGTTCTCATATAAATGAATAAAAACAACCCTTAGCACAAGAGGAACCATTATGGCTTTAAGTATTTGTCATAACTTATCGATTAACCATTTCAAAAAAGGATCAATGTAATCTTTGTTTCTTCTCAATCTTATGGTTAAAAAGAGTTAATGTAATCTCAAGATTTTGAATTTGTGTTATTAGTGGTTTTTTTTGGCAAGTTAGTAACACAAAAATATTTTTTATATAATAATTTATTGAAGTAATACACAACCAAACTCTCAATAATATATATATATATATATATTTATATTATATAATTTAAATTTTAGTTTTAAATATAACATTACACAAATAGTTATTTAAATATTTTAAAAGATATTAATATTAATACTTTAAGTAATTTTTAAAATTTTAAATTGAAGAATCCTCATGATCTTTTTTATGGAAATGTCGTGGTTTTCCATGGTGTAAAGGTCTTATTATGTTAAGTTGGATCCCGAGTGATATCGATCTTATTATTTTAGTTGAAACTTGGGAGCATGACAAATCTAGGGTCCCTCACCATGACAGGTTCACTCTTTGGTCTGCCTGGAATAATAAATCTTCTAGGAGAGATTTTGGTGGTATTACCTATTATGTTAGGAGCAATGTTTCCTCTCACTTCCGTCTTCATAAAAATGACCCCTTCAATCAATACATTTGGATTGAGATCTCTGATTCAACAACCAATAGGATCTTCCTTGCAATATGTTATTTCGCCCCTATCGACTCTACATCCTATAAGAGAAACAACCTCGATAAGAATTGTCCTTTCAATACCTCAGAAAAAGACATCTACAACCTAGGGAATGAAGGACATATCCTTTTTCTTGGGGACTTTAATGCTCGGACTACTACTTACCAAGCTATTATGTGAAGTAACAATCTAACCCTAACCTCTTGTCACTTGATGAGGATGGTCACTTAGCTAATAGATTCACGAGAAAATCTAAAGACATAATCGAGAAACCATTTGGAACAAAGATCCTCAAACTTTGTAGTTCCCAAAACTTAATCATTTGCAATGGTATTAATAAATTCCCTCTCTTCGGTTAGATGACTTGTTCCCATGAGCTGGGTAGAATCATCATGGATTATGCAATCTCTGACATCCTTGTCCTCAACCATATTAAAAACTTTGAACTTCTTAACGGGTACGAGCCTAACACTGACCATAGATCTTTGTCTTTATCTCTCAATCTTTCTATGTATACCACCCACATGCAGGAGAACAGTTGATCCAGATCTTGGGGGGAGGTCCCCAAGATCTAAAAGATTGAAATGGATCTTGTGGGGGAGGGGGCTGACCCCCAAGACCTGGAGAGTTGCAATGCTAGAAAGAAAATGACAGAACATACAGTAAATAAAACCACAAATAAACTTTTTATTAAAACTGATAATAACTATAAAGGCTACATTATGGCGGACAATCTGTCCTTTTACAAAATGCGACTTGTTACTTATAGTATTTTTCTGTTACAATACCACAGATCAATTCCATGGGTGAATGAATACCATGGGTGAATGTCGCAATACCACGAGGTCAATTCCATGGGTGAATGAATACCATGCATGGATGTCACAATACCATGGGCAAATACGATGGGTGAATGAATACCATGGGTGGATGTCACTTACAATACCATGAGTAAATTCCATGGGTGGATGAATACCATGGGTTGATTCCATTTTCTATTCAGATCATTCCTCCCTCCTTAAGAAGCAATGGTCCCCATCGCGTGAAGTTCCCTCCTGCGAAGTCTTTGTTGAATACGGAGAGCCACTGAAGAGAAGGGTTTTATGTGGTTAACCCATAACCATGATGAATGAAGATCTGAGGATATAGATACCCTGTAATGCTTGTGACCAACTGTGATACTGATAGTGTGTGGCCTAGCAAATGGACTTCGATGAAGTGCGGGTTTGTGGACTACCCATAACCATAATGAACGAAGATCCTAGGATAGAGATACTGTGTAATGCTTGTGACCAACTGTGATATTGACATTGTGCAGCTTGGAAAATGGACTTCGATGAAGTGTGGGTTTGTGGATGACCCATAACCATGATAAAAAAAGATCCGAGGATAGAGATACCATGTAATGCTTGTGACCAACTGTCATGTTAATAGTGTTCAGCCTAGCAAATGGTCTTCGATGAAAATGATTTTGTGCAGCTGACCCATAACCATGATGTTGGTTGTTGATGAAGTAGTAGGTGCCTACATAGCCTGGGGTGGGAGGGCACGTCTCCAAATAACCCAAGCCAAATGCAGTTATGCTGAAACTGATGAATGTGAAGCAGGCGCCTACTAAAGTGGCATGGGAAGGCACGTCTCCAATGGGAACCAGCTCTGAATGCTGCTCCAGAATAAAAAAGATCATAACTCGGTCAGTATAACTCATAATATTTATTACAACCTATTTTTGGAAACAAAAGGACCATTTTTCATCTTTCAATGTGTTAAGATCCTTATCTCAACACTCTAGAATCTCATATTCACATTGCAATGTTTCTGTCATCACAAAAGTTCTAAAACAATAGCTGATTTTAAATAAGTGATATCTCCCATATCCGAACTCCGAGTCGACCGATTTTTTTTATTTTGTTTAATGGAACAACTTTTCGAGATGAGCTCGGATCTACAATCATGTTTACAAAATTCTGCACAAAAATTACAAAAGAAAATATAGGAGAGCTGTCGTCCACGAATTTCCATCAGAAACATTTATGCAACATACCTGATTTTAAATCAACGATATCTCTCTCATCCAGACTCTGATTCGATCGATTTTTTTTTTGAATTTGGGTATTTTTTTGCAAGAAATCCATATTGGTTATTTGTTTTTGTAAACTTTTCAAAAAAAAAATTCAGATCTGATATGCAAACTCGCCGCCCAAAAAAATTCGTGCAAAAAAAGGTAAAAAGAAAAATTCTTCCCGCTTGGCCCAGGAAAATGCTCTATGGAGGACGTAGCACATGCCTGAAGTTTGTTGAAAATTGCTACAAATTTGGAAACTGAAATATGCATCAAACCCTCATTCCCATGGAATCATAACCTGTTGTGATACCACTAATCTGGATCTTGGGGGGAGATCCCCAAGATCTAAAGGATTGAAATGGATCTTGTGGGGGAGGGAGGAGGTCCCCAAGATCTAGAGAATTGCAATGCTAGAAAGAAAATGACAAAACATATAGTAAATAAAACCACAAAGAAACTTTTTATTAAAACCGATAATAACTATAAAGGCTACATTGTGGCGAACAATCTACCTTTTTACAAAATGCGACTTGTTACTTATAGTCTTTTTTAGTTACAATACCACTGGTCAATTCCATGGGTGAATGAATACCATGGGTGGATGTCACTTACAATAACATGGGTAAATTCCATGGGTGGATAATACCGTGGGTTGATGCCATTTTCTATTCGAATCAATAGTGAAAGAAAAAAGTCACATTCGCTTCGATAGAACTAAGGTCGAACTTTTATTAAGGGATTTGGAAATAAATTTAGGCTCCCTTACTTATAATAACAACATTGATAAAATCTATTACCATTTTACTACTACCCTTTCTAGCACCATTAAAAAATTCTCTAATAAGACTTCGTATAAGAAAAATAATAGAACTTCCAATTCTTGGTATGGCAAAGACTATAAAATTGCTAGGAAAGAAATCATAGACACCCCTAATGAAAGCGTTAAGCTCTAGAATATAAGTATTCACAAATCTCTCATTAAGAGGAAGAAGAGGTCATATATTAATAAGAGACAAGAACATATTCTTCAGCTTTCTAAAGTTGTTCCCATAAAGTTTTGGCGGAATGTGCTTGTTTGTAAAACTAAAGATAACCATTCAATCCCCCTAGAAAATTGGGATAACTATTTTAAAAAGTTGTATGACTCTCCAGACATCATGAGCACCATCTTAAACACTCATATTAAGGATGACATTTTTTCTCTAGAAGACATTGAGTTTGGGATCAATAAGCTCGCTAATGGGAAAGCCAAAGATATTGAAGGTCACCAAGTTGAGATCTTTAAAATGGGAAAACATATCATCATGTCTCATCTCCACAAGCTTCTAAATTTGTTTGTAAATCATGGCTTACCTAAGCTTTGGAGGCAAAGCCTTATTGTGCCTATTTTCAAAAATGAGGACAAAAGTGTTCCCTCTAACTATAGGATCATTATGATTAGCCACATCCTAGCCAAGCTTTATGGGCTCATTTTGGAAAAAAATCTTAGCCTTTGGCTTAAGAACCAAGGTAAAAGAGCTAAAGGGCAAGCTCGTTTTAGGAGGCATAGGCATCACTCGACCATCGAACACATTTTCACCCCTAGTATCATTGTAGAGGAATGTTGCAATATTAAAAACAATCTCTTTTGTTTTTTTGTAGACTTAGAAAAGCTTTCAACATTGTCCCTCAAGATAAGCTCTCGGAGAGGACTAAAGAGATCATGGCTCCTCCTGAAATGAGGATTGTTGTGATCTACCTCTATGAGACTGTCATTTCCAAGCTTAAGACCAAAGAGGGGTAGTCTAAAGATATGCAATGTAAGATCGGGGTTAAGCAAGGTTGTCTCCTTTCCCCTACCCTTTTTCATATTTACATTGATAAGCTAGAGGAGTGTATGGAAAATGTGGGCTGCAAAGGCACCGAGCTCGCTGGTATTACCATTACTCTTCTCCTTTATGTTGATGATATTGTTGGGTGCGGAGCCTGATTATCTTTTGTATTCAAAGGTTTCAACCGGATGTATACCCCAGGAAGATTGTACACCCCTCCACGCAAGGGGGTGTGGGGGGGACTTGTCCCCCTTGCGGGGCTTCAGAGGGGCTGATCCCCCTCGGCTAGGGGGTCCGAGGGCCAGTGGTCCCCCGACGAGGGGTCGGGGGCAGTGCCCCCGAAGCTAAAAACATATGTAAAATTGCCTTGTAAAAGTATAGTAATTTCTAGTCAATCTGGGCTGTTCATTAGGCAGATGATCTAACGGTAGAAGTTATGTTTAGTTTAGGAATTTTTTCCCTAAAAAGCAACCCATCGCTATATATGAGGGAATTGTATTACATCTATTGAGATTTGTATTCCGAGTGAGGAAAACAGAGGAGATTGAGAGCGAAGAGGGAGTTACATTACATCTGTTGTAGGTTGTATCTCTTTAGTTTGCTGGATCATATAATAAGAGAAGGACTGGCTATTTCTCCGTGGACGTAACCAAAATTGGGTGAACCATGTATATCTCTATCTCTCTTGTTTTATGTGTTTTCTATGTTTATATTTCTACAATATTTTATGTGTTCCATTTCTCTGTAATATATAATTTTCTAACAACTGGTATGAGAGCCAAAGGTCTATTTGGCTAATAAACTCGTAGGAGAGAAGGGTTCCTAGTTCAAGTGGGAGCAATGGCAAAAGATGGTAGGTTTAGGGTCGAAAAATTCAACAGCGAAAACAACTAGTTGTGGAAGATGCAGATGGAATATTATCTGTATCAGAGAGATCTGTATCTATCATTGAGCGGAAAGATAAAGAAGCTAACGAGTATGATAGACACAAAATGGGATATTCTGGATAGAAAGGCACTTGGAGCAATACGACTATGCCTAGTGGCATCGTTAGCATTCAATATTTCAAAGGAAACGACAACAAAAGGTTTAATGTTAGCATTGGCCAAACTATATGAAAAAACCCTCGGCCTCAAATAAGGTATTTCTTATGAAGCATTTATTTAATATGAAGATGTCAAAAGGTGGATTTGTTGCTTATCATTTAAATGATTTTAATAGAGTTACAAGTCAGTTAAGTTCTGAAGGGGTAAATTTTGATGATGAAATTAGGGCTCTATTATTTCTATGCTCACTACCAGAAAGTTGGAATGGTTTAGTTATGGGCATTACTAATTTTGTCTCTGGATCTAGTACTTTAAAGTTTGATGATGTTGTTGGTGCAATCCTTAGCGAGGAAATGTGATGGAAATGCTCCAGTGAGACATCAGGTAGTGCTTTGACTGCAGAGACAAGGGGAAGAAAAATGGAAAGAGAAAAGAGCCCCGAATATCGCAGTAAGTCAAGAAAAGGCAGATCCAAGTCCAGAGCGAGGATAGTGTGCTAGAAATGTGGGAAGAAAGGACAAGTGAAAAAAGACTGTAAGTCTCATAAGGGAAAAGAAGTAGACATGTAACAAGAAATTAATCATGAAGCGAATGCAATAGGTGATGTGTTGCAAGATGCTTTGTTTCTTTCTTTAGAAAATATTATTGATGCTTGGGTGGTGGATTTAGGGGCCTCATTCCATGCCACGCCTGATAAGAAACATTTTCATGATTATGTTCAAGGAGATTTTGGACAGGTTCGATTGGGTGATGATAAACCCTGTAAAATCGTTGGAATGGGTAC